>JADDOH010001972.1:0-84341 GCA_016648135.1 Agrypnia vestita | reverse complement strand
ACCCAGTGTTGGTCCTGGCCTCCTTAAGAAGTCGCCTCCACGAGGCTATCTTCCTGAAGTTTCTTAACAGAAGCTTTTGACAGGGTGGAGCCGTTAGTCCCACGCCTCCCATCCTGAAGTACCAGGGTTTTTCTGTCGGGGTTTTAGTCGCTTTCTGTCATTTCAGTATCCATGATTATTTCCATATAAAAGTACAGGCAAAACGTAGAATTCTGTTATTCTCTAAAGAATTCGCAAACCACCTATTAGAGATAGGGGCTACACTTTAAAAAAGAGAACGGCATCGAAATTTTACACATATGTTATTATTCAAAATATCCCTCAAAAATGAATCTAATGTAATTAATAACCAATTGAATTTAACGAATAATCCATTATTTAATATACATATTTCCCATTTCCTCACTAACCCATCACAAATGAGGCCATACCCTCACCTTAAGTTTGTGTTCTTTACAAATGTAATTTATGGAAGTTATTGTGCGTCCGTCCTTGTTAGCTTTTTGAAATTAAAATTATTTTTTTCTTCGCGCGATGGTCCCTGCAATGAGATCCGAAACGGCGGTCACAGAGGTCGGAGACCCACGGCGGAATAACCCTTAAAACAATATTTTTCAGGGACATTCGCAACTTACACAAGAAACACCGACTTTATTGACTATTGATTTTTATGAGGTGGAACGAAAGTACGGAAGTCGAAATGAAACGATGTTGGCAAAACAAAAACGCAGCTTGTAAAACTGTGCCCAGAGATGCTGGCTACATCCTGGGATTAGGCGTCTTGAGTCGTGAATGGTAATAACCCGCGGATTATTCTTCACAAATGATTCGCTATGAAATGTTTACTCGCTTCCTTTGTCAGCTGTCTTTTCCGGTGGTCTGGTCAACTTTGAGAATGGTGATTTTTTGTGTTTGTATAACAGTATTTTTTTTTTTTTTTAATATTCACGTCACGGGATCCTGGCTGTGGGAGGCAAGCGAAACAATAAAAATTAATTATCGTTTTATTATTTAACAAAGTCACTGGACAAGAATTTAATCGAAGCAACGTTCTTTCATTTACAACAATTTTGTAATTCGAACTAATAATTTTGTAATTCACTTGAATATTCCACGCGTTCTTTAATTCGCTACAAGTTCGTTTCGCTGGTTTCGTACTAGAAAACTTCTCGCTTGACGGTAGGTATTTTATCGCTTGTCGATTATTCTTGATTCGCTGTCGTTATCGCTTTATCTGTGACTTCCACTAAACGTCGAAACAAACTGTTCGTGCATCATGATGCTGCCGTATTTATAAAGACTTGTGTTCTAGACGTTTTATGAATCTATTAAATTACCCCAGAAGTTTGTAATAATTTACAGTTTACCGTAAAAGGTGAAGAGTGCTGCAAAATCATCGATTACGTGCAATTCCTTCTGCTTTTGCCATCTCGTGACAATAGTAAATGACTACAATTTTAATTTATTTTTAGACGCTTCGGCTTCGCCCGCGTATTAACAACCTTAACATAAAGATATACGATATTGAAAGCAAAGTCAACATATGCAAGACATGTGTGCGATCTATTATGACATACGCTGTAGAAACGCGGGCTGACACTGTTCGCACCAAAGGACTCCTCAGAACATCTGAAATGAAGGTGCTGAGATCCATTACTGGAAAAACACGTGATCGAAATGCAGACATAAGTAAAACCTGCAAAATAGAGGACAAAGCGCGATGGAGTAGATCCTGAAGGAGAGTCCGGAGAGATCACGTAGCCAGAATGGACACTGACAGTCTCATGCATACAGCAGAGAATGAAATCCCTGGTCTGGACGTTGCGACGCCAACCGGGAAGACCACCGAAAAGATGGATGGATAGCTGGACCTCGTCATCCCAGAAGGCGTAGTTTCCTGTATCACAGATCAACAGATCTACTAAAAGAAAAAGATAAAGATATATGTCGTCGCGGACTTTTTTATAGAAATTTTTGAGTTCTACAACTTCTCTTTAGAAAATATTTAAATATATATTTACCGTTAAGGCAGCGTTCGTAAAAAACGCATCGCTCGACCATTTTTTCCTCGACTTTAGTTGTAAAATAGGTCACCACGAAAAGCCCTTTTACTTTGTCGTGATAATATATGGCCTATGTCCACCCTGAAGGTCCTTTCTAAATATTGGTGAAAGAATTTTTGAAATCGGATGAGTAGTTTCGGACATTACCTTCTACATCCAAAGTTACAAACTTTACCTCTTTTTATATTAGTATAGATAATTGGCGAAGTTAAATTAAAATTAGAGGATATTTAAAAAAAAAAGATCATTAATAATTTTTCAATTTTTATTATTAATCATTAATAAATTTTAGTCGAACGCAAAAAAAAATTCAAATATAAAACCTATACATTTTACCGCAATTTAAAAAAGCTCATATTACTAGGCACGGCCACTTTATTTACAGTGCAGCCAGTAAATAAAATTAGCTCTAATTATTTATATAACTACTTAAAATAATGTTTACTTGCAAATATTTTTTTATGGAATTCAGGGCCTCGCTGTATGTGAGTCTGCATATTAATACGGCGGATCGAGTGCCTCTGATTTATTTGACTGATGACAGACTACGTCGCCTTATTTCTGTTCTGTCCGTCTTAATCGACCAAAAAGGAACCGTTAGTTACATCGTCACTTTTTACTCTGCGCCTAATTACATTTACACATTTTTAGGTACTGATGTCCATTGTCATTCTGATTGGGATTAGGCGTATTGTTTATAGTGCACCTGCTGTCGCGCCGTCTCTTTCGCTCGTGCGGACCTTCTGTTTATCGACGTGCAGCCTTCCCTCTCGCGCGTGAATATTCTTTCGTTTCTGTCGTTAAATAGTTGTGTACTGATTCTTATTTTAAGGATGTGGCGTTCAAAATGGATTTTGACTCAAGTTTTTTTAAATATTGTTGAATAAAGTTTCGTTGGATAGACGAAACTATCGGAGGAGTTAGAGTGACGTGGCAAAGATTGCAGTAAGACAGAAGAGCAAAGGGGGGACTTTATCCGTCAACGGATCGACGATGGTAGTGACGTCTTTATTTACTAAGGCGGTATTTCCCAAACTATGGGTCGCGAGATATTAGGTGGGTCGCAGTCACAACACCGCGCAACACGTCTCGTCCAGGTGGTGTCGTGTTGCAACCAGATATCAATGGAGTGTCTGCAATTTTCACTCATTTAACAGAGTAAAACAATAACTTACCGTCTATTTCGAAGAAGAGATGAAAAGGTTCGACAGGATAACATAGATTTGTAATGCATTTCAAGATAGCATACCAATTTAAATGTCAACGAGTAAAGAGCTTATTGATTTACCAGAAGATACGTCGCTGAAATTTTAATCGCAAGCAATTAGCAAAATTTTGGCTTTCCGTTGCTGACACTATCCTTGCTTGTCTGACTAAGCCATGAAATTCCTCCTCTCCCCTTCACTACCTCATACTTATGTGAAGTGGGATTATCTGCCATGGTTTCTATTAAGACTAAATACAGAAACAAATTGGACGTACCGAATTCATTGCGATTAAAAGTGACTAAAATTGAAGTCGACGCTAATTCTGTTATCCCAGAAATAGGCAACAAATGTATCCTTCCCATTAAAATATCACACATTAATATTTTTCGTAATTAAAAATTTCGATTATATTTGGACGTTTTTTCTTTTCTTAATTGAACAGTCTTTTGTAACTAACTAACTAACCATCACGCCATTTCCCCGCAGGGTTAGGCAGGAGGATAGAACGCCGTATTCTATCTTGGCGTACCACTTTTGTTTCGGCTATATTCATACTCTCTAGGGTTGTTGAGGCTTTTAACAGGACCACCCTTCAATATTTGTAACATTTGATCATGCCAGGTCTTTCGCGGACGCCCTCTATTCCTGATGCCTTCAACACACGCCCCGTATATTTTCTTAACCATCCTCCCGTCCCAAAAATTGAATTTTTTTTTGGTGGGTCGCGGTCCTATCAACTTTGGGAACCACTGTAACAAGAGATTGAATTATGCAAGAATGAATACTTTAGCTTCAGTATTAATGTATTTTTAATATTTGTTGTGGTGAGTGGCGGCGCAATCCCCTCTTCTAAAGAAGCGGTTTACTTCATCTCTGAACAATTTTATACTGTGATCAAATATATATGATCAAAACTAGTATTTTCGTCACAGCGCTGGCAATGTTGACATTTGACAAATGACTTATATTTTAGAATATTGGGTTAGCAACAACCATTGTAATATCTTCTCTTGCCATTTTAAAAATAATTATGATTTTAAGAGTCAGAATATCACAGTTTTAGAATCGTATTCAGTTCCAAGAGCACGATATATCAAGTTAATTTTATCAGTCTGCAATTTTTAGCTCGATTCGTACTAACAATGCGGCGTTGAAATTCACTCTGAACTCTGTCTCCGTCAGACATTTCTCGTCTCGCTCTCCCGGCGCCGTCCTTCTCAGTCTCTCGAATAATGCCCGCGTCCGTCCCGCTCCCCCTCGCTTTCCTGTTTATAACTCATTGCCCGGAGGATGCGATCGTTTTTTTAGCTTCGAAACGTCTCGTAAATTTAAATGAGCTGGAAGGCCACGTCTCGTTGCTCTGAATTTGTATGGAAATATGGAAGCGCGCAAGAAAACGAGAATTGTTGAGAATACAATCGGTGCTGGAGTTTCATTGATTAGTAAAACGTAAATTGGTTCGATATTATGTACTTTCATTTTTTTTTATACACTTACCATCAATCCGCTTCCCGTGGGGGTGAGCAGAGAGGATAGAGCGCCACACTCTTCTGTCTTGACATACAACTCTCGCCGTATCCACATTCATACATCGTTGAGGCTTCTTACGGGACCATCTTCCAGTATCTGGTTAACCTGGTCGTGCCACGTCTTCCGTGATCGCCCTCTCTTTCTGGCACCGTCAATACTAGCGTTATATATCTTTCTTACCATTCTTTCCTTGTTCATTTGCTCAACATGCTCAAACAACCTAATTTTGTATTTAGACCTTGCTTTTCACGCAGTCAAAATTACCGCGATTTTTCCTTAGCAATTCACCATTACCTTTTTTCCTCGCAGGGGTAGGCAGAGACCATAACATTTTTTTTCCTCTTTTTTAATCCATCTTCTTTCTTTTGTCCAGATTTCGTATCCATCGAAAGAACATCCACGCAGTATCAACCTTTTGAAAGTTGTTTACATGTTCCAAATTAAAACCATCCATACTTTTGAAGAGAGTATGCTAGAGACATCTGTAATCCTTCTCATGTTATAGTATACATACATTTCGCAGCTGGTAAATTTGTTTTTTATTAAATTATAATCCCGCAGTGGACAAATACAGCAATTGTGTTGTCAGAACAGTGAGGAGGGACCCACCACACACTCAAGGCCGTTTTATAAGCGATAGCTCCCATTTCTGCCCTACATTTTCGCCACCCAATTTGGCATTTTTTATGCCAAAGTGGTCAGACTAAACTGTCAGAATATACATATAAAAATATTGTTATTAACGTCTATTATTAGATAGCGACGATAATAGTTAAAAATTTGTTTATTTTATATTTATTATTATTTATTTTTAATTTATTTATTATTATATTAGTAATTTATAGATATATATATTAAAAATAATTAATATTTACAATCGGCACAACTCATCTTTTAGCATAATTTTATACAGATACCTAACTAAATATGTGATACCAAATAAAAAATACATAAGTATAGTAAATTAAATTAATGATAAAACATGGTAGAAATGCGGTCACTAAGACGCTTGTGTGAAAATCTTTGGTCGATAGAGTAAAGAATTAACAAATTAGAAGTGAATGCAACGCTGGCTTTAGTGTGGTAGATAGAATAAAGAAAAGAGTGGTGAGATGGTTAGGTCATGTGGAACGTATGAACGAGGAAAGGATGGTTAAGAAAATATACGAGGCAAGTGGTGAAGGCAACAGAAATAGAGGGCATCCGCGAAAGACCTGGCATGATCAGATACAACAAGTGTTTGAGGACGGCCCCGTTAAAATCCGCAACAACCGTAGAACTTGTATGAGAAGATGTATGAATGTGGCCGAAGCAAAAGTGGTGTGCCAGGATAGAAGAGTGTGGCGTTTAATCCTCTCTGCCTACCCCTGCGGAGAAACGGCGTGACGGTTAGTTAGTTATAAAACATTATGATTGGCGAATAAAAATAAAAAATAAGAAAGAATTAAAATAGGGTCGCTCAGGTGGTTTGGGCATGTTGAGCGAATGAATGAGGAAAAAATGGTAATGATGCAAGTGTTGACGGCGCCAGAAAGAGAGGGCGACCACGGAAGACGTGGCATGACCAGATTAACCAGATACTGGAAGATGGTCCCGTTAGAAGCCTGAACAACCGTCGAGCTTGCATGCGAAGATGTATGAATGTATACGAAGCGAAAGTTGTATGTCAGGACAGAAGAGTATGGCGCTCTATCCTCTCTGCCTACCCCCACGGGGAAACGGCGTGATGGTAAGTTAGTTAGTTAGTTAGTATGATTGGCGAATTCCGAGAAGTTAGTATTTTTTTTAGTATATTATTACTCGGTTTAGCCGACACTCGCGCTCTTGACGGAGAATAAATGTATTCATGAAGATGCACCGTTTGCCGTTCATCTCCCTCGGGTCGGAGCATCTCGGCCTCCCGCGTCTTGGGGGATAGACGTCTCGTTTGAGCGCCCTGTTTGCATAGCCGTATGTTTCATTCATGCCGCTCCACGGCGACATCTCTTATTCAGCGGCCAATCTGCCGGGCCGGGAGACGGGAACCTCCCCCCGCCCGCTCCGGTGACGATCACCTGCGGGATCGATCGCCACCCCTTCAGTCGGGGCGCTGCAACGAATACTATTTTCACGAATACAAATATCAAACCTACTATTCGGCGAATACGAATAATTCAACGAGGTAATAAATAATACACCGCTGTTCTTTTTTTACTAAGAGATTTGATAATTCAAATTTACCACCGGCAAATTTTTGTTCAAAAGGCGCAACATTTTGTAACTTCTCAGGCGTTAGACGATTTCCTTGATCCGTCTGTACATTCCCAGCGAAAATAATCTTTCTGAAGCGACAGTGGACGGCTTTAATGAAAAATACTTCTGGGCCAGTTTTTTGCCATGTTATTAGATTTAATTTTAAATTATTTTGAGTCGACACTTTTATACACAACGGAAATAAAATGGAACGAACAAGACGTATTACAAAACAAAAACTACATGAAATGACCACCCAACCTTATTAATAACACAACGAAACTAGATGAAAGAACTCATGTTATGCTGTGAAACAATTAACAATTGACAACTTGAGAACTCAACAAATCCATTCATTCAATGTTAAGGGAATCCCCGATAATAGAGTGCGTAGTTGGATACACGGTGCACAGCCAAACCGTAATTTGCGTTGCGTTCAGTTGTAAATAGTTTGTTTTTAATATTCGTGATATTCGGCGAATACCGGCGAATATTCGGTAAATGTCCACTATTCGGCGAATACGAATATTCGTATTCGCTGCCGGGAACGGTAACGAGCGGGGAGATAAAAGAAGGATTCAGAGATCGATATGAACTCTTTCAATCAAAATGTATAGATTTGTGGCCGGTCTAGTGGTCAAGACACACTCGGCTTTATAGAACTCCATAATCACACATATGGAAATAAGAAAACTTTTTTCTGAGACGCGTTTCGCCTTATGAGGTCATTATCAATCTAAATAGTTTACATTCAACAATTTGTATTTAAAATACTTTAAAATATAGAGGTATCAACTATCAGGGGCGTACAGTGAGAACAAGAAGCATGACTTTTAGTTAAAGATGATTGGGATATTTTTGAAAAAAAAAACGAAATTAAATACTTATCTGGCAGAATATTATGAAGTATTAAAACCCGAATATGTTAATTATTGTGATAGGAATATTACAAGATATATTATCTTATTTCTGTTATTTTCAAAATATATGCTTAGGAAAATGTCATGCTTCTTGTTCGCACTGCAAGTGCCCGATCATTACCAGTTGCGATATCTATGTATACTAACTAGCTCATGAGAAAAGGCTATAGATATCTCTAGCATAGTCCCTTCAAATAAACGAAATGTTTTCAGATTTGAAACATACTCGTATGTAGAACTTTAAAAAAATTGATCATGTGTACTGAACACTAAAGCCAATATAATTAACAAGCAAATACACTTGACATATTCCCCATTTCGGGTTCCATTTCTCAATTACCCCCACCATAGCTGTAACCACGCCCATGTTCAAAAATTGATTTGTTTGCTAGACTAGATAATGGTTAGTTAGTTTGTCTTTTAGTTAGGTGTAGTTAGCTGTCACATATGACACATTGCTTTCGTTTTGTAGTCTGCCTACATTTGGTAACCGCTTTGTTGGCTTCTGTTTGAATGATTTTACTCTCTATATACAATGTCTAAATGTATAATTCTCTAATATGTAGTTTTTTGTTTGTGTTTATTTCTTACATACAATATATAAATTTTATTTCTAATATAATATATATATATATATATTATATCTTGCTAATGTCTAAACTAAAAAAAAAAAACTGTACAGGTAGTTGCTACAGAACAGACATTGTCTAGTGAAGCAACTGCCTTCATTCGTATGTATAAATAAATTTAAAAGAAATAAATAAAAAATTATAATAATCCGTCCTGATGAAGATGAAAATACTGTGGTATCGAAACCCGAAACGTGGTTAGTACACAGTTGTTTAATTAAAATTAATAATTATTATTATTTGCTGACGATCGTATAGAAGACAGTCCATGCACGCCTAGGAGGTGAAATAAATTAAAACAATTAAAAATTCTGATCACCGAGGCACTAATGTGAATGCCCCAACCGAAAATACATCAACCTTTCTAAACATTGTTCTTCCCCGTTTGGTGCATTGTTGATTTTTATTTATTGATATGGCTATTGTGGTAGCGTCCAGGACGTGCCCGTTTTTTTCAATTGCACGATGCATTCGAAACCCGACTATCCAAATTATTCAATTCTCTGAATCTCAAAATCACCACTTTGTTAATCGAATCGAGTGTGACTACCGTGTGTCAAATTTGACGGTACCTTGTAGGTTTTTTTTTTGAAGTAGAGCCGGCGATAACTGCTTCATACGCATTGGAGAGATTGAACTACACATCTTAACTAGCAGGGATAGGTAATCTTTTATAGTTATATATGATTGATGATTTAATTAAAACATATAATAATAATATTTAACTTTTCACATTATTCTACTGAGCTAGGGCATTTATACATTTTTAGCACATAGGTGTTTTACAGTGTGTCCATATGGTTATGTAGTAGTGAGTTCTTATTGGATCTATCCAATATCAAAAACCTCCTTTCCTCACTCAACCTTTTCGCATGGCTAAACCATCTCAGCGATCAGCTTCAGTTTCATTATTAGCCACTAATAGTGCATCGTCTGCGTAAGCGGGATATGGTTAGGTTCTTATTCTCGCTCCTATTGCGAATTACTTCTGTTCTTTCATACGATTGATCATGTGCAGGTTGTAGGTAGTGTTTCTGGCGCTTCTTCTAATACTTAAATTCAAATACGCGGACTCCTTCGTGTCCGTCGGACGCGTTCAGATGATTTTTGCGTCACATGCTGGCGTACACCGCAGCATCACTTTGTACGACATTCAGCAGGTGGCGACAGTCCTCAAGACCTTTTATGCTGTACTCATAGCTGAATCCCGTGAGCTTTCAATCCATTTCTTTTTATATAACATGTACATTACAAATACAAAATTTAATTCGTCAATGCTATAAGTAAGTTAGAATTATATAAGCATATATCAACAAAAGCCAATATTAAACATATATAATCATTCACATCAAAGGTGTAGGAGAATCCTGCTTCGGAATACCCTCTAGAGACATGGAACAGATCGATATCCAAATTAATATCGTTCAGCATAGCAGTAGCTCTTCTAACAGGCATAACCATTGGCAGGTTGGTTCTGTATATTGGAATGTGAAACAATCGATGCTGACGCTGTCTTAGGTAATTATGGGAACATACAAACCAATGCTCCGCATAATTTCAGTATTATCGATCATACCGCGCAACAATCGACAAAAATGCGTAATCAGGAATACACATTCCTTCTAGTCTCTAAACTGTTGTAGCCAAGCATACCCTGGAGAAACTCGGTTGGGTAAAGCCAATGATAATGCTCTTACTCTTGTAGAGATACCTTAGAAACTTTTTTTGTACTTTCTCTACCAAAAGTGAGTACTTGCTCTCACGTGGCCCCCAAATCATCGAGCCACTTTCGAGTCTCCTTCGCACCAAGGAGTTGTAATGAGTTCTCAGCACGCGGGTATTTTCGAAAAACCTGGCTGTACGCAGAACAAATCCTAACAATTTCAATGCATTACCACTAACCGCCTCTATGTGATCGTGAAATGACAGGTTGCTCACAGATCCTTAACGCCGAGATCCTTAACATTTGACATTCGTGTCTTCTCGGTATTCTCGCACCGTTTCCTCCCGATCTCTGCATTGTCCCCGGCGTCACTTGGCATTCGTGATGGCCGGCGTCCCGCGCGGACGGCTGGCGGCCGTTAAGGTGCACATGCACCATTACGCCGACGTGGTAACGGCCGCCCGCTACGCTTTAAACCGGCCCGCACTTAGCCGGCCCGTTCGCGGCCGATTATGTGTACGCGTTCGATTACTCACGCGCCGGGCTAATGAGAATTACACCATGCCGATTGACTTGTACCTGGAGGTGAAAAGCAACGCCGATTTTTAACGTCGCGTTTAGATTATGATCAACATACACAGAGCCATCATCGCGTAGCTGCAGCCCGTTGAGGATCATTCCGGACACCAACTGAAACTGTATACCATATAACACAATAATTAAACATCGAAAGCGTTACAAAAATCGACACACTTAAAATCATTCACAGACTAGCAATTGGCGAAATACAAGATGAAGACATAAAGTTACACAAAATACACGAAAAATATCAACACAACACTAGAATGGCTCAAAACTATCACATAACACACGCCAAAACAAAAACAGGACAATCCCGACCAATTTCCAACGGATTAAAACTATACAATGACCTGCCACAACAGACCAAACAACTGACCACTGACAAATTCAAAACAGATGTGACAAAAATGTTAAAACTCGGCCAACTATAAAAAAATGACTTCGTATCTAAATCATATTAACCTTTAAGGTTTCCATTATATTATAAATAAAAAAATAAAAAAAAAAATTTGCGGTGCCGGCTTAAGAGGACCAGTACACGATTTTAGTATTTGCTCTCGATTTGCTAAATTTAACGTAAACTTGAATCATTTTGCAAAACGCATAGCTAAATGGGCTTTTCATCAATTTTATCACGATAGATCCATTCACTCTTGAAGCACTTCCTTATAAAAATATGAACAAATATATTTTTATAACATAAAATAAATTATAACCCCGAACACTATTTTAGTTTTCGTGCAATAAAGTTATCTTTGGTACACTTAATCTCTATATCTTCGAATAAAGACCGTATATTTTATTTACAAATTTATTGTATAAAGTTTGAAAAAGAAGTGGTGCTAATCAGACATTAATATTTTTCGACAAGTTGTTAAATATATCGTTTTAAAAAAAAACAAAAAATAAACGTTCTGTTTCCTATATTACCATAAAACCATTTTTTTTTTTTTTTTTTTTTTTTTTTTTTTTTTTTTTTTTTTTTTTTTTTTAAATAGAGATGCGAACACGGAATACGTGTCACATCAATATTCTTACTATTTTCAAACTAAGCTAAACGCTTGTGCTATGAAAATAGGACTAACTTGCTAGTCTGGGCTGAGAATCGAACCCGCGACCTTTGGATCACGAGGCGAGTGTCCTAACCACAAGACATTAAAACATTGGACTGTCCAACCGAAGTCTGATTTGAAAGATAATTTATTGAATATTTTTATATTGATGACAGTGAAATTTTCTTAGTAAGCATGTAAAATTTAATTAAAATAATCGATGTTTTAATGGTTTTATGGATAATGCAATATAGGAAACAGAACGTTTAACTTTTTAATTTTTTAAAACGATATTTCAGACAGATAGAATCAATTTGTAAATAAAATGTATGGTCTTTATTTTAAAATATACGAGATTAAGTGTACCAAAGATAACTCTATTGCTATGGATTTTGCAAAATGATTTAATAAGTTAACGTTAAATTTAGCAAATCGAGAGCAAATACGAAAATCGTGTACTGGGCCCTCTTAAAGACATGGAACTCTGTACTCTGTACCCTGCGTAATACGGAACAATGTTGAATATAAAAAAAATACTTAAATGGATAAAATATATAATTAAAATAATTAACTTGGTTTATCAACACTTAATTATTCATAAAAACCAACCGGTTTCGGAAATACCGTTCCTTCGTCAGGGTATACTTAATACTAATTAAACTTATGATGGAGCGCCACACTCTTCTGTCCAGACATACAACTCTCGTCTCATCCACATTCATACATCTCGCATGCAAGCTCGACGGTTGTTGAGGCTTCGAACGGGACCACCTTCCAGTATCTGGTTAATCTGGTCTTGTCACGCCTTCTGCGGTCGCTCTCTGTTTTTGCACTTGTCAATACTTGCGTTATATATCTTTCTGACCATCCTTTCCTCATTCATTCGCTCAACATGTTCAAACCATCTGAGCGACCCTTTTTTAATTCTATTAATTATGCTAATATCACATTTACATTCTTTCTAATATCTTCATTCTTTATTCTATCATAAATGGATTTGCCACACACACGACATACCGAAAAAGCACATTTTTTTAAAAATTACTTCCATGAGTTCGCTATTTTAAATTGATTTTCTAGTTGGGATTTTTGTGTGAGCGCCCGTGTGATGAAATTCTTACGAAAATAGCTCTCTATAAATTATCTATTTTTACTATTTATTATTATTATAAACAGCCAAATTTGTATTTTTGTAAATCCATCTGAGTACTGTTAAAATTCTCTAAACAAGTCGCTGGATTTCAAATATGTTTTAATATACTTTGTAATACACACACAATATGAGTTATTAATTTACAACTATAGTTTCGAGAGGAGCAGTCCCTCTCATCATCAGGTATAGATAATAACTAACTTAAATACAAAATTTATCAATCTAATTGGGTAGGTCAGGGGGGTCAGGGGGGCGCGCGGCAGGGAAGGGTATTTTTTTCGCCGAACAGCTCTAGGAGTGGTGAACTGGACTGAAATGTGATATTATTTATTAATGTGTTTCCAGAATTTAAATTTTTTAGGATTTCAACGGTTTCCAAACTATTCATTATCCATCGTCTATGGGGAACCGAGTGGAGTAATTTTAATTTGTGACTATCTAACTTTTTAATATTTTGATCTATACTTCGATTTTTCAATTTTATTTTTGTTATCCTGACGAAGAATATCCCACCGCGCGCCCCCCTGACCACCCTATTAGATTGATAAATATTGTATTTAAGTTAGTTATTATCTATACCTGATGATGAGAGGGACTGCTCCTCTCGAAACTATAGTTGTAAATTAATAACTCATATTGTGTGTGTATTACAAAGTATATTAAAACATATTTGAAATTATAATGTTGCACCACGAAGTATCTGCCAAATCTTTCAATGATATTAAAGTCGCTGGATGTTTTGGATATCAACGTCACCCATGTTGCTTGCGTGATAATTAACAATGGATCATAAACTTCCTCTTTCAAGTTGGTCAAAAATAGAGGAACATCTTTTATTTATTATCCTATTGTTTTTTTTCGAGGGTTATTTACTTTGCTGCATACCTAAACCTATTGTTTTCACTGTGAAAGCAATTTCTTCTAAAGGAATTCTTAATCAGTAGCCAATTAACCATCACGCCACTTCCCCGCAGGGGTAGTCAGAGAGAATAGAACGCCATATTCTTCTATCGTAGCAAACCACTTTTGATTAGGCTACTTTCATACGCTCTACGGTTGTTGAGGTTTTAACAGGGCCATCCTCCAATATTTGTAGTATTTGATCATGCCAGGTCTATCGCGGACGCCGTCTATTCCTGTCGCCTTCAACACTCGCCCCAACCAACCTTTCCTCGCTCGTACGTTCTACATGACCAAACCATCTAAGCACTCCTTTCCATATTCCGTCTACCACACTGCAGCCAGCATTACATTCACTTCTAATTTGTTCATTTCTCAATCTATCGACCAAAGAAATTAATCAGTGACTAAAACAAACACAAAAATATTTCATTATCTGCGGGGTATAAAAGCAAAGGCAGCAATATCCAAAATAGTAAAAATGTTTTTAATGCAGTCCTCGAGGATTACTAATTTACAATGTAGTGAATTCGAGATTTTATACAAAATATAAATCTATCTCTTCCAAATTCATGTTTCCTAATCACTATTAAAAACAAAAGTAGCAATATCGACTTCAACCAGTCAACGAATCAACACTCAAGGATGCGTCACGTGACAAAATGGCCACTTCATACTAATGTGAGAATTGATGGCGATTTTAGACTGAAACGCCAAATCAGAGATGTCAATATCCCAATTACGTAAATAGCAAAATCAGCAATGTCCACTTTTTGATAGCCAACAGCAGTATCCATATTTAAAAGTTTAATATTTATTTACACGTATATAAAAGGAGAACTGAGGTGATAATTATTTTTGAAAGGTTATATCCAAAATTAAGTGGGTTTCACAGATTCCAGAAAAGTTTCGTTCAACAGCGACAGGATTTTTGTACTCATCTCAGAAACACGTCAATGAGATATTCAAAAGCACGCCTATGCTTTCATACCCCTCATTTATATACTATGCTGATTGCTCCTTCACTAAACGTGACACTTGTAGTATTTTGATTCTTTTAGGCTTAGTTTATCCTACTTAAGGAGGTCTGATTTTTTACTTATAATTTATTTCTTTTGTTTCAGGTAAGTGTCTATCTTTATAGTAAGGACTGCGATCGAGAAGGATTTCGCAACAAGTGTGACAAATATTGGTAAGCAAAAGTATAATTATTCGGTTATACAGGGTGTCTAGCTATGCTAGTAGCGAAAATTTTACAGGTGGATCCTTGCCATGATATCAATAATTATGGAGATACGCATTATCAAAGTTTGCATTTTTTTTCAATATTTCTGACTTATTTTATCTATTTAGGAAGAATTTTAGAAAAAAAATATGCAAAAAACATCTTTCTGATCCGTTTCATGAGAATACCCCCTCGAATTCAGTGCTCTAATAATGGAGAAGTTTTATAGTGCTGATAATATAATAAGTTGTAACATTTATTTTAAATATAGACCAAAACAAATAAATTGGTGAATTTTTTTTTAAATAGTCAATAAATAACAGAGAAAAAGAACATTAAAGTTAGTGTATTTTAGCGCAGAATGATTAGCCTCCAACTCGCCCGTGACGTCACGCGGAGCATGAGTCCTGAGTCGCGATGTACACCGGGTACGTCACGCGACTCCACCGGACGGATCTACATTATTCATGCAAAATGCACATTCAAAATTATATTACTTTGTACTTCGGCGGAGCCTGTCACCGCTACGACATGCGTCCCCAGGTGGCGGATAGGGGAAAGCTCGCCAGATATGGAGGGTAGGGGGGAAATGAAATACCTCTCGCAGACCAACAGGCGATGCGGCTGATTTTAAAACTCACCAACCTGTCTGGCAAGCGTGGTGTTTTAATGTCAAACCCCTTCCAAATGACGCCTAGCAAATAACAAGGAATGATGGAAGGCTATGGAAAAGGCCTATATCCAGCAGTGGAGAAATTAAGGCTGAGGAAGAAGAAGATGAAGATTACTTTGTTAGTTTTTGAGATGTCTTAATTTTTCAGAGTTTTGTTCTAAATTACTCAAATTTTCTTTTCCATTCATTGAAAAAAATAGGCAACCCTAATGTATGGAAGTGAAGCCTGGAATTGGCAAAAGAGGAATGAAAGACGGAAAGTCACTAAGACGCTTGTGTGGAAAATCTTTGGTCGATAGAGTAAGGAATAAACAAATTAGACGTGAATGCAATGTTGGCTGTAGTGTGGTAGATAGAATAAAGAAAGGAGTGCTGAGATGGTTTGGTCATGTGGAACGTATGAACGAGGAAGGGATGGTTAGGAAAATATATGAGGCGAGTGTTGGAGGCAACAGAAATAGAGGGCGTCCGCGAAAGACCTGGTATGACCAGATACAACAAGTGTTTGGAGGATGGCCCCGTTAAAAGCCGCAACAACCGTAGAACTTGTATGAAAAAATGTATGAATGTGGCCGAAGCAAAAGTAGTGTGCCAGGATAGAAGAGTGTGGCGTAGTTGCCTACCCCTGCGGGGAAACGGCGTGATGGTTAGTTAGTTACAAAAAAATAGGATATTTCTCGATTGTGTGATTGACAGGTCTTCCAACCCACGACCCTTGCGAAATGTCTCGGCGCAGATTGCGCCATCATCCCCTGCGCATGGGGTACCGCCGTCCAACAATGGGCGTACATTACAAATATGAAATCCATTAAGCCAAACCAGTCAATATTACTTAACGCACAGGCAAATGGCGCCCGCTCGTCCCCCGCGCCCCCCGGCCCGCCCCACCCAATTTCGGGTCTTCCCCCCTAATTATTTGTCAGCGAGAAACGTCGCCAAAGATACGCGGATAACACCAATCGGGGACTCTCAATTTTTCTTCAGTTGGTAACAATTTAAAATAATAATAGTAATATTTGGATCACTTATTTAGCAACGTATTCGTGAGAACTCACCTCAAGGGCGCGAACTTTTACCTAGAAATTTCGAAAAAATCGATTTTAATTTTTTTTAAATTTCCTAAAGCTTTGAGGCATTAAGAATGTCTGGTGAAAATTTCACGCAAAAATTTAAAAAAATAACAAATTTACAGCTGATAATGGTGGCATCTCTTGTTGATTACACGCAGCTAGCTGCCAGTCGGGCTCTTTCATAAAAAAAACGTTAGACTTGTTTCTATTCATTTTGTGAAAAGTTCTCGATGATATGGGAATTCTAAGCAAGGTGGAGGACTTATATTATAGACCTGGAATTGACAATTTTATGTAAGTTGAAAAATTTCGCGATTTATTCATTGCTCAATTTTCAAACGCGTTTTATTCGAAACCATGTTTTAAAAATCGGTGACCAAAATATCTCGGCAAACACTGAACCGATCAACCTGAAATTTGTAGTGGTTATTCTATACATAATTATCTAGTCTTTGTCGTAGGATTTATTTTTAGTGACTTGGTTTTTTTATTGGCCCGATTATTTATTATTTATAAGATACGGAGCAATTGAGGTAAAAAAGTCCAAAATTTTGCTTGTGTCTAATAATATGGTCAAGTAATGTATTACAAAGGGAATCAATCAAGGCTTTCATAAAGTGAATGGGCCCTACTACTATATTAAATATTGCAAAATACCTAGCTAATGCTATCGACAGATTTTTATCGGCCGATCTGCACTGCAGGAGAGCAGATTAGAGATACGCAATAAAAAAATTAATGTCATAGCCTTCGCTTCATAAAAAGGCTATATTTATCTAACCGGCCCACCATTATTACCTCCCCCAACCGTTCCGATTTTTTAAACCCTAAAAATAATGCTCGCGTTTTTTATTCACCGGCATCGATCCGAAATTTGAAAGGGGGGCGCGTGTAATGATGATTATCTGCGCTTGTCATCTGCCATCCGTATTGTCGCCGGCCCCCGCACCATTGTCCGGCGCCCCCGGCGATCAGATACGGAGACGCACCCTCGAGTGGCCCACTCAGCCATTTTAAATGACAAATTCTGCCTGCGCCCGCGGAATACTCCTTATTTGCCTCGAGCCCGTCCGGCCGCGAATTACCGCGGCAGCTTATTTTATGAATTACTTCGGCAACTTAGCGAATTAAAAAAGTTACCCATAAACATAGATTGTGTTGTAACGGTCTGATTCTACAGGTTTTTATACGATTGTCTAAACAAGTACGTCTTTAGTTGTCTTTTGAACTGTGGTAAGCTGACAGTAAATACAATTTTTTTTTTTGGGTCGCAATCCTAGGATTGGTCTGCAACAAGCACTCGCTTTCTTCACTACTCTCTGTCACCTGCCAGCCTCTTCATTTCTTGGTAGGTGCTACCACGTCTCCGATGATCTGGTCTACGTAGCTTAATCTCGGGCGGCCTCTACGATTGCTGCCTTCGACATTTCCCTTGACGATGGTAAAAAGCAGGCCCAGATGTCTTATGGTCTATCCAAATTGCTCGTTGTTGGGCGATTCTGTTCAGGAGCCGCCTCTTTTCGCCCACCCTGCTCAACACCTCGTCGTTTCGGATATGTTTTAACCAATGGATCCTCGCCTGTAGCGCCACATCTCAAAGCCATCGCTAGCCTCCCGGACATGCTCTAGCCGATGGTCCATGTTTCACTGCCATACAGCAGCACGCTCCAGACAAGAGTTTTAATCAAGTTTTTCCTAACCCTTTAATCAATGTGGGTGCCCATCTAGTAGCCTCCTGTCGAGCCATATGTCCAGCCCACTGCCATTTTAGATTCGCAATACGGTCCATACTATAGGGTACTCTTGTTCGGCGTCTTATTTCTTCATTTATGATTTTATTTCGAAGGCTCACGCCGATCCATTGATCTAGCTGTGTACACTTTAATTTTTGTATGTTTTTTTCTGTTAGTGTTGCTGTTTCTAGGCCGTATGTCAACATCGGTAGGATACATGTATCCTATTTTGAATAAATAATAAATAAAATTCTTCTTCAATGAATGCAAATTGACTTTGTGGTAACATTTTAAATTATTAAAAATTAAAACAATTCACTTTGTTCGAACCACTAATTTTATTATAAAACACTCGACATGTTTCGGGAACCAATGGTCCCTTCTTCAGGAGGATAAAAGGTATACTGAAGACTGATTGCAAGTATAGAGCATAAATTAGAAATTCATAGAAACAAAACAAACAAAGAAAACGTCAGGCATAGATTACTCCTCAATAAGGAAACAAATACATATTCAATCAAAGACAAATATGAAAGTTAAGCAAGAAACAAAAGCATATGGCAATCAGAGGCATTTCTTTGATATCAATAAAGGAATTGAAATTTTACATACAAATAGCGGTGATGTACAATTAGAAAAATTAGAAATTAGAAAAAGCATTAATAGTAATTTAAGCTTAATAAATAATCAAACGCTTAATGTATATTATAGATGTCTCATAGAGACGAAACTGTATATTTATTTATTTATTATTAAAGGAGAGTAGGTATATAAGTCTTTATGGGTATACATAGGACTTACGACCAATCGTACGGTTGGCTTAAGTGGTCACTTTACCATGTCTATTAATTTTTGGAAGTTGTATATATTTCAATTATCGAATGAAAATAATGAAACTCTCTTTACTAACAGTCCCCTTTTAAATATATTATCTTATTAACTTTTTATGTATAGCTCTGATTGTCATATGCTTTTGTTTCTTGCTTAACTTTCATATTTGTCTTTGATTGTCTGTGTATTTGTTTCCTTATTGAGGAGTAATCTATGCCTGAACGTTTTCTTCGTTTGTTTTGTTTCTATGGCTTTCTAATTTATGCTCTATACTTGTAATCAGTCTTCAGTACACCTTGTATTCTCCTGAAGAAGGGACCGTTGGTGAAAAAAGTGAATTTTTTTAAATTTTATAAAATAAAATTCTGCCGCAACCGGCAGACAGGGTTGTCCCCGTGACAAAGCGGGGCGGATCGGCCGCGAAGGGTCGTGGGAATCGAGCACCAAATTAACACGGTGTTTGTCAACGCTCATCCGAATGTTCAACAGCGGATTATTTGCTCCGCGCCGGGCGGCCTGGGCGAAGGGAAGCTAATCTCGAACCACCCCCCGCCCCCGGCGTGAGGTGCCACCCTCACCCGCCAAGCACCACCCAAAATGCGTACACGTCGTCACACCTGTCTTGCAGCAGAATTGGTCTTCTTTATCCTCAATCTTTAGTGTCTTCCCACAAACTCGTGCATCAACTCTTGTATGCCCGAAGAAATTTCACTTAACGCGGCGTATTCACTGCAAATGCATATTTCGGTGTTTCTTATGAAAATGTGGGTTTTTATTATTCATTTATATCAGAATGTATACTCTAGGCTGCATTTTTTTAGGGAAATAACTTAGATAGATCCTTTGTTATTATACAAAAGTAATAAACTGAACGTTATTTATAATAATTATGAAAAAGAAAAAACGTAAAAATTTCTTGCAAATTTAAAACATAACTTTATAAATATTGAATATTTCTTAATTTCCTTAGTACGGATTCTAGATAATGAAGTATACGTTATACGTATAAAAAACATATTATGCGTAGGTACATATAAAAATATTCATTAAAACATATCGCCGCCTAGGACACTTAAAACGATTTTTTGGCCACAGCCTGTCGATTAACGCTTGTATTTTCTTAATTATTGCAAATAATGTTCAATATATTACTTTTATATAATAACAAAGGTTCTATCCAAGTTATTACTCTAAAAAAATTACAGTCTAGAGTATACACTCTGATATAAATGAATAATACAAGCCCGCATTTTCGTAAAAAAACGCCGAAATATGCATTTGCCGTGAATGTCCAGCCTTAAGCCACTGAAGTAATTCGTGTTATAAGCCGCCGAAGTAATTCGTGTTATAAGCCACCGAAGTAATTCATTGAACTTTTTTCAAGTGGTACAGAAAAAGGTGGCGCTCCATCCTCTCATCTCATATCTGGTAAATTAGTTATAAAATCCCCCCATAATAATAATAATAATAATAGGATCATTTATATAGCGCTCTTTTCGTGAGTAGATTCACATCAAGGACGCTTTGTGCAACAGTTTTTATTTCATCTTTATTTCAGTACTATCGAAATTTTTCGAAGAAAAATTAATCAAAGTGGCTTATAAAATGTATTATTATTTCTAAAATTAATAATAAACAAACTGTTGTAATATCAATGCGGTTAATTTTATGCCAGATTTTGCAAAATCATTTGTATATCTCCCGGATTGACAGTGCGGCCGGCGCCCGCAAATATGTAAAACCGCAAAATTAATGAGTTACGCCACTGTGCATATTATTTTCAGGCTGCTTTTATGACATTCTCATTACGCATAATAACAGAAATTTGGTTTGTTTAAATTCCCTCTAGTTGTGTGATTTGACCAATGTTATGTCGAGAATCTGGTCAAACTATACGTAACAAAAATAATAATGATAAATAATTTATAAAGGATATCTCATAGATATTGCAATACAGAATACTACAACAAGGCCTCACAGAGTTCTGAAATGGAGACCTTGGGAAAATAAAATAGGCATCGGAAGACCTCAAAAGAGATGGGCCGATGATATTGTCGCTGTGGGGGGAAAGAAATGGCTACAATTATTTATTTATTTATTTATTTAATTAATACACGGTACAACGTACTATTAAAGAAACAATATATATAAACATGTTTAGATTGATAGATAATAATAAAAAAAGGAGATAAGGTATAATTCTATCAAAAACAATGAATAAAGTGATATATAAAGAAAAATAAAACATTACTTAACATAAAGTATAACAAAATTACATCAAATGAAATAATAGTTATCAAATCAAATATGAATGTTAACAATCAATAAACTACAACAAATTAAAATAATTATGTCTGAAATTCAAGAAGCAACAAAATTACAACAAAATGAAATAATTGTAAACAAATCAAATCTAAAAATCAAGAAGCAATAAAAATGACAGTAAAATAAAATGAAATGTAAAATTCAAAAATCTAAAAACAAGAGATAGACATGACATCAATAACCAATTATAAACGACCAAATTCGAATTCGTCGTTAGCTAACTACAGGGAAGACTGGAAAAATAAGGAAGAGGCCTATATCCAGCAGTGGAAAGACGAAGGCTGATGAAGAAGAAGATCTCATAGATAGGAGGATAGGAGCCGCAAGCCGGGTAGCAAGATCCCTGTATTAACCCGTACTTGGAAAAGCGGAGCTCAGCCAGCGAGCAAAGATGGCAGTGGATGGTACCCACTTTGTGATCAGGAAGTTACGTAATGTTCAAATTCTGATACATAATTTTCTCACTCTTGCAGTCAAAACTATATTTTCATTTTTGATAGGTAAATCTTGCAAAATAGAGGACATAGCACGATGGAATAGATTCAGAAAGAGATTCTGGTGGGATCACGTAGCCAGAATGGACAGTGACAGATTCGTGCATACAGCAGCTAATCCCCTCTGGACGACGCCTACCGGGAAGACCACCGAAAAGATGGAGGGATAGCTGGACCTCGTCATCTCGGGAGACGTAGTTTTCTGTAGCACAGGTCAACAGATCTACCGAAAGAAAAAGAAGAAGATACGTAAACGTGTTACCTAGCAATTTTAGCACGAGGTACAATAATTTCAGAAAAGTAGTAGTACGCTACTCTTGCAACAACTACATACTTTATTTTATAAAAGTAAAACGTCTTCCGTGTTCAATTGCTACTAGCTATGACCACACCCTGTAAATTTTATTCTATCCAGCTGAAATTTTGGTTCCCCAGCATAAATACTAATACAGTAGTCCACTCGTGACACCACAATACACGTACGAGCGTGTATTGCATCAAAAGTAAACATCTCATTTATTAATTTTGCCTATTACATTGCATTAGAATAATTTATGCACTCCGGACGACATCGTTGACATGATGAAGCCGGCTTTGTGCTCGTCCCTTTAAATGGTCATATCCGCCCTTATCTCGGGGGGTGATTAAAATGGGGGCACGCGGATTCCTCCCTTTGTCGCGGCCCCTTACAGATGTCACCGTAAAAAGTGTACTTGTTTGCGAACGATGATTTCGATTTGTCATAGCAAACAACCCTAGGCCGTATTTTCAATATTATTGTTTGTACGCCTCGAGGAAGATATTGCCTGATTCTCGTATCATAGTGAATAGGAATAATTTGTTGCATAGGTCAACCGCCGAGAGGTTTTGTGTGAACCAACTAACTAACCGTCACGCCGTATCCCCGCTGGGTTGAATGCCACACTCTTCTATTCTGGCGTACCACTTTTGCTTCGGCCACATTCATACATCTTCTCATGCAGGTTCTGCGGTTGTTGCGGCTTTCAACAGGGCCATCCTCAAATACTTGTAGTGTCTGATCGTGCCAGGTCTTTCGCGGACGCTCTCTATTCCTGTTGCCTTCAAAACTCGCCTCATATATTTTCTTAAGCATCCTTTCCTTGTTCATACGTTCCACATGATCGACCATCTCAGCACTCCTTTCTTTATTCTATTTCGTTCATTCCTCACTCTATCGATCAAAGATTTTCCACACAAGCGTCATAGTGACCGCATTTCCACCGCATTCAGTCTATTTTCATCCCTCTTTTGCTAATTCCAGACTTCACTTCCGTACATCAAGGTTGTCACTAGAACGCTATTATGTACCGCTAGTCTTGCTTCCTTTGACAGATTCTTATTGGCCATTATTGTATTTAGAGCACCATTGACTTCGTTTCCCGTAGTCAGTCTTTTTTCGATATTATTCTTAGCCTTGTCGTCTCTACTAAACATACTTTACTATTCTACTAAACATAGGTTTTGTGTGACTATGAAAAAATATATTTCCTTCTCATTTGCACTACCGTTGGCTCCATATAAACGTAGAAGACATTATGATAACATAATGAAATGATCATACCAAAGTTATTACCGGTTATACAATACATATTTCATTTCTCTATAAGTGCACGATCTCCAACAAACCTGCACTGGGGAAAGTTGCAAGAGCGTCACGGAGGAGTTTTACGGAAATAGACACGACGCGGCCATTTTACGTTTTTTTAAATTTTCCAATAAAATAATTGTTTAATATGTACCTTAACAAATACCAATAAAAAAACAATTGGTCACCTCCATGATTTTTAATAAATTTTATCGGAAAAACAGCTCTACCTTGCCATAAATCATTTTTCCAAATCATTTTTAAAAGCAAAAGAAGTAGTATCCTCATTGTGTAAAAAGCAAAGACAGCAATATCCAATTATGTAAATAGTAATAAAAGCAGTAATGACCACTATTTTGAAAAAAAAGGAATATCTATTTTTGAAAGCTAAATACTTATTTACACACGTGCGTGAATGGAAAATTTGTTTTTGTTTTTATATTCGTCAATTTTCAATTGTTCAAGCAAGTATATATCGATATTTTGCATTTTTCTCTTTCAATATTTCTGACTTATTTTTGCAAAAAGTTGAACTATCCTTACATTAACTTATATATTATCGATTATGATAAATTCGTTCGCTTTAATACAAGTCAACTAAAATGTCATTTTATTTGGGTTGTACTACAGCGAATGAATTTTTCATAATCGATAAAGTTACTGTAATGATACCTACTTCAACTTTTTGCAAAAAAAAATGTAAAACATATTTGAAAAAAAATCCGAATCTATCAAAGCAGGAATCCACCTGTAAAGTTTTTGCTATTAGCTACGAGACACCCTGTATCCAGCAGGGGCGTTCAGTGAGAACAAGAAGCATGACTATTCCCATGCATATATTTTGAAAATATACCAAAATAAGATATATATCTCGTAATATTCCTATCAGAGTAATTATTAACATATTATTCAGATTTTAATATTTCATAATATTCTGTCAGATAAGTATTTAATTTCGTTTTTTTTTCCAAATATATGTTTAAATAAAAGTCACGCTTCTTGCTCTCACCGCACGCGCCTGGTATCCAGACGTTGCGATTTTACGAAGCGCTTTCACCCTAACGCGAATCGAGGGATTGTCAAGAAAATGAATAAAATAGTAACCGTTTGATGTCTGCTTTCTTCCTGAATATTTTACGCGACTGCGGGACTCCCTCCTCTCCCTGCACGCGCACCGGTGCGGCGCGCGCATTCATATGCTAATCCCGAACAAACGAGTGGCGATGCGCGGCCGGCACGCGACTGCAAGTGATCATCGCGGGCCCGCCGGATTAAAAGCGGACCGGTGCGCGCGGTGATTGAAAATAGTTGACATTTTTTTTTTTTCGTTCGTCCCGACGAAGGTACGGCGGTGTCGAAACCGGTCGACGTTAAATTAATGATTTAAAAAATATATATATTTTTAAGTTATATTTTGTTGTTGTCTTGTCGAGTCTTTGGGCCCACGACCTTACTAGGACTAGGGGATGAAGATGATGATGATATTATATTTTACCACACCTAGATGCATCCATTTCGTTCTTCACATTGAAATTATTTTTTTCGTATTCTTCTTCTTCTTTGTTTTAAGATAAAATATGATGTATTTATTTTTACTATTTTAAAATGATATCTTTGTATAGTCACTTATATTGTAATATTTTGGCATAAAGATATATTTAAAAAATAAACACTGAAGTTACATCGATCTATAAACTTACTTACTTACCATCAGGCAGAGAGAATAGAGCGCCACACTCTCCTGTCCTGACAAACAACTCTCGCCTCATCCACATTCATACATCTTCGCATGCAAGCTCGACGGTTGTTGAGGCTTCTAACGGGACCATCTTTATCCATTATCTGGTTAATCTGGTCATGCCACGTCTTCCACGGTCGCCCTCTCTTTCTGGCGCCATCAGCACTTGCATTATATATCTTTCTTACCATTCTTGCCCAAACCATCTGAGGGACCCTTTTTTAATTCTGTTAATTATGCTAAGATCAGCTTTACATTCATTCCTAATATCTACATTCTTTACTCTATCATAAATTGATTTGCCTGAGGGATCTCATCTCCACTGCATTCAATCTATTTTCGTTCCTCTTCTGCCAGCTCCAGGCTTCGCTTCCATACATCAGTGTTGGTACCAGAATTCATTATGTACCGCTGGTTTTACCTCGGTAGACATATTTCTATTAGAAACTATTGCGTTCAAAGCACCATTCACCCTATTCCCCTATTCGATCTATAAACTATAAACAAAATAAAAAAGAACCAAAATAATGGAAGTATAAACATACTTAAGTAATTCAATAACCAATGGGATGAATGAATAAATTAGTATAGAATAAAGGCATATCTTAGCACAGTGAATATTATTAAGAAACAATCACTTAGGTGAGACGATTGAATGAGGAGAGAATTATATGAACTTAATAAAATTATATAAACTTATAAATATATGAATTACTTATTATATGAATTATATAAACTTGGCATAAACAGGTCAACAATTGACCAGAAGATGTATTTTTATAGCAGACTCTAACCGTATTTGGTTATCAGTAGGTTTCTCTTAACAACGATTTTACATTATAAAACTAATAACAAAGAAGAAAGCGTATTATCTAGATCGCGGTTTTACGCAAAGTGATTGTGTTTTAATTATTTTTATTTTAATTAAACAACTTTGTATTAACCACTTAATTACTGTAACTTCACGTCTACCGGTTTCGATACCACCGTATCTTCATCAGGACAGACGCAGACTAACTATCCATTATCTATTCTAGCAAACAAATCATTTTTTGAACGGGGGCGTGGCAACAGCTATGGTGGGGGTAATTGAAAAGTGGATGTCAAGTAAAGGGCATTCATAAAATTTATCTGGTTGCTAATTATATTGGCTTTAGTGTTCAGGCGTTTTTTTTTCTTTCTAGTATTTCTAAGTTATCTAATCTAAGGTCCCTATTATTTACATGTAGAATCTCGATACCGTTTTCCTTTTTAAACGTGTGGCCTGTTTCCAAAAGATGGTTCGCGAATTCGAAAAAGTTACTGTTATCGAGACATCTAATGTGTTCCTTTACTCTAACATTAAAATTACGTGCCGTTTTACCTATATAAAGAGCCGAACAGTCTTTACAATTTAGTTTATGAATACCGGAATGATTTAGCGAGTCGACTTTGTCTTTAGAATTTATTATAAGTTTGCATAAGCTATTATTTAATGTTATCTGGCAAACTTTTAGTAACTTTGTTTGATATTTTATTTATGTATAATATTATCCGCCAATTAAAATTAATAATTACGTCTAACCACAAAGTTTACGCTATAAACATCGAAAATATGATTGTGTTTTATTTAATCTAAAAATGTTTGACGTGAAACCTTGTTTTATAAATATTTAAATTTATTGACAAGTTCTAAATAAAACAAGCTTAACATTAGCAATAAGAAACCGAAAATTGTTTTGAGAAATAATTCCACTAAAACATGAACTCAAGAAATCTTCTCTTAAATAATCCTTTTTCTCAAGTGGATATAAAAATACACCTAACAAACACTTGAAATCGCATTAGACGACGTTTTCTCAAGAACGCTCCTTTTTTATGTCGCCAAACCCTCGGTTCAAATCACGAAATCATGTTTTAAAATCGTGTCACACGTTTCGCATATAGGTGTACCTCGATTTTCAGGACCAGAGTCGTTGCGCACTTCGACCCTCGCAGACGCGGAGGTACAAATGAGAGAAGAAAGATAACCGAATGACACAAATCGGATTCGGGCGTAAATAAAAAATAATTTACGGGAAAATTTTTGAAGCTTGGTAAAGACGCGTAATGCGGTTAAGACTTGGTGGGGTACGTTTCCTTGTTTATCACTTCAGGTTTATATTATTTTGTTATAAATTAAGTATTGTGTTTTGAAGGGTCTGAAGTTCAGGTAGAAATTGATTGATGATTGATGATTGATGATTGATGAATGAAATTGATGAGTGATTTTTTACAAGGAGTTGATTAATTATTTTTATTTATATTAATGACAATAATTAAGACACCTACATGTTAAACTATCATTGATGGGAATTTTTTGAAAAAAAAAACATAATAGGCATGACAGATTTTGAATTAACATTCTATATTGTAGGTACACGTCTACTGTTGCTGAAAATAACATTATTTCAGTAATAAACTAAGTTTTTACGCAAATAATTGCATTTTCATCTACATATTTTTAATTTCACGTCAAGCCTCAGTAAACATTGGATTGTGTCTATGGCAACGGTTCAAAGACACGGTGATGGGTACTGAGGCGTGACGTCATTCGCTCAGACCGGTGTTTTAGTTAAAACAGCGGATTGCACAATTTTATGCTTTTATTTTATTGAAAATCTTATTAATCTCAATGTGTATATTAAAACATGGATCATTTTTTAGAAACGTTTCTAAATATTTTCTTCTCTAAAATCACTTATTCTTTTATTCTTTAATACTTTCATAATGTCAGTAGAAAATATTTTGAATGGATTCTAAAAAATGGTCCAGTTTTAATTACATTGAAATTTGTGGAATCCGCTATTTTAACCGGTGTTTCGTCTCCAAAATATACATCGAACAATTTGGCAATTTATTATATTAAAAAATGTCTTAAAAATTTGAGTTTGATTTCATATGTATATATTTGTTTTTTAAATTAATAAAAAAAAGTGTTTTTTTTTTATATTTACGAATAAGTACTCGATACATTATTTAATTTTATCAATAAAGTTTTTGAGAAATATAATGTGGAGAAAACATAACTAGGCAATTCTTGTGTTTGTTTGAAAACTCAATAAAGTGAAGGTATAAAAGGGAAAATTATCTGAATAACGGCCTCTTTCAACACAATATTTCATGGTAACGATGTGTTGTGTTTTGATCGTAGCCGCGTATAATTTTTATTATTGTTACGTGTAATTTAATAGTCTCGTGATTATATTCTCGAATAATTTTGATAAAAGTTATTTTTGCATAATTTTCCTTTATCGTCTAAAGTATAAAATAATTGTGTTTTAATTATCTCGAACGAAGTCAGAATCGGTGGCTTTAGTAATTTTTAAAATCCGATCTCGGGAAGCGGTATTGTTAATCCGAAGATTAAACATATATTTCGTCTTTCCCGGGGTTGGAGTCGAGCCGAGTCGAGTCGAGAGAGAGTCGTTTTGGTCCTCGAGCCGGACAGATTGAGCCGGACATTTTGGTCCTAGAACACCGGTCAGAGCGAATTACGTCACGTCTAAGTACCCATCACCGCGTCTTTGAACCGTTGCCATAGACACAATGCAATGTCTACTGAGGCTTGACATGCAGCGGGCGTTTTTGCGAGAAATTAAATATAGGATAGATGATAATGCAATTATTTGCGTAAAAACTTAGCTTATTACCGAAATAATGCCATTTTCGGTAACGTAGACGTGTGCCTACATTACAGAAGGCTGTGTCAAACTCTGTCATCGTGCCTATTGAAAAGCCGTGTCTTACTTACTTACTTACCATCACGCCGTTTCCCCGTGGGGGTAGGCAGAGAGGATAGAGCGCCATACTCTTCTGTCCTGACATACAACTTTCGCTTCGTCTACATTCATACATCTTCGCATGCAAGCTCGACGGTTGTGCAGGCTTCTAACAGGACCATCTTCCAGTATCTGGTTAATCTGGTCATGCCATGTCTTTCGTGGTCGCCCTCTCTTTCTGGCGCCGTCGACACTTGCATCATATATATTTCTTACCATTCTTTCCTCATTCACTCGCTCAACATGCCCAAACCACCTGAGCGACCCTATTTTTATTCTCTGTATTATGCTACGATCAGCTTTACTTATTCATTCCTAATATCTTCATTCTTTACTCTATCATATATGGATTTACCACACATACGTCTAAGGGACCTCATCTCCACTGCATTCAATCTACTTTCGTTCCTCTTTTGCCAGCTCCAGGCTTCACTTCCATACATTAGTGTCGGTACCAGAACTCCATTATGGACCGCCAGTTTTGCCTCGGTAGACATATTTCTATTAGAAATTATTGCATTCAAAGCACCGTTCACCCTATTCCCGGCAGTCACTCTCCTCTCTATATCTTTCTCAACATTCCCTCTTCTATCGAATATACTTCCCAAGTACACAAACTCATCTACTTGTTCCAAACATTCATTGCCCACTAGTATTTCACACGTTGTCTTACTTTCCTCCTTCTCGAATACCATTACTTTTGACTTCTTTACATTTATAATAAGGTCACTTTCCTTGCATACATCATACATCCTGCCAACTAGACTTTGTAGGTCTTGTTCGCTATTTGCCATTACTACCGCATCATCCGCGTACAGTAAACAGCATACAATCAAATCACTCATTTTCGCTTCTATATTCATACATTCCAGTTCTTTCACACAATTATCCATATACAAGTTGAACAGCCATGGAGACATTACGCAACCCTATTTGACACCTTTTGTTATATCAAACCATGGTGTGAATGATCCATTGATTCTTACACACGCAGTACTCCCCTCGTAAAGGGATGCAACTGCGTATATAAATAAGTTTACTGTTCACCTTGTAATCAGATAGTACCTTCCATAACGTTCCTCTTATAACCCTATCATAAGCCTTTTGCAGATCTACATTTAGCTTATTACTGAAATAATGCCATTTTCGGTATCGTAGACTTATACTTACATTACAGAAGGCTGTGTCAAACTCTGCCATCGTGCCTATTGAAAAGCCGTGTCGCGATAGCATAATCCTCGAGGCGCCAGCAGGATTGCGCTCACAAAAAACAATGACTCCACCAAAGAATTCGGGAGGGTCGTAAATATTTTGGCTAAGACTGCTTTGTCTAGAGCGAGATAAGGCTGGAACCGGGACGCTCCCCGAGTGCCTCTTATCCGGGGTTCGATCTCCCGCACCGCCCGTCGCGGCACTTGGGCGCTTTTTGGAAATTGGTCGCTGTTCACAAATTGCTGATCACATTTTTGACATCAGCGTTTTTGAAAACACAAATTCTGTAATGCCGTTAATTATTTTGGGCTGGGGTTGCAGATCCGCGCGATATCTTTTGTTAGAATTTGAAAGTAATTAATGAATAGGTTAATAATAATAATATTTGTATATTTTATACAGCGCTGTTTTCGTTAGTATTCAACGCAAAACAACTACAAAATAACTTATTGCCTAAAAATTTATTTACTATTCTACATCTAAATATATTAAATAAATAAATATATCCTTATTCCAGAATGTGGGGAGGTTCATGCCAATTCCATACATTCCATATAAAAGTAGGTACATGCATTAAATTATTATATAATAGAAAAGAGAAAAAAGAAAATCATATAAAAGAGAAGAGAAAACAAGTTTCAGTATTAACGTCACTCTATAAAATCACTATTTTCTGTTCTTTATTGTAGATGTTTTAGCCTTTATTTTTTCTCTATTTTAGCCGTGTTCGCATTTAAGTGATGAAAAGCATTTAAACTAATTGAATCATAATTGTATTATCTATATATATCTATATCATATAGATAATACAATGAAATAAGTAAATAAAAGAGAAGAGAAGAGAAAACAAATATAGGTATCAGTGTTAACATGAAAAAAGAAATAAATTAAGACACGTGAAAAATGGAATTCACGGTTACAACTATAGTTGAGAGTGCCACGAAAATTAAAGTATTTTCGCGGAGTGCATAGTAGAAGTGGAAAACATTACGTAGTGTTGTAACGGTCTGATTCTGTAGGTTTTCATATGGTTGTCTAAATAAGTGCGTCTTTAGTTGTTTTTTGAACTGTGGTAACTTCGACACGGTATTGCAAGCCAATACTTAGACACAACATATCAGCTCTGATGATGGTCCCTGTAAGGGATCTGAAACTTCGGCCAGAAAGGTCGTAGAAACCCGGCAGTATATCCCAGAAAACTCAAACTAGAAGTTTTATATTTTAGATGAAAAAAACAGTGATTTACATTTTATAGAGGATGCGCTATTATTTAGTAGGGGGAGCCACCTTCCATTGCGACATTAGGTGAATGATGTCCTGATGGTTACCCTAGCATTTCCGGACGATTCACCAGCACTCAATTTTTTAAAGAATTTATCCAATGTTGTTTGCTTGTCAAACAAAAATGAAACAACAGGACGAATATTGAGTGTCCACTGTAATTCATTTAATGACAGCGAAACATGGACCATCGGCCAGAGCATGTCCGGGAGGCTAGCGGCCTTTGAGATGTGGTGCTACAGGCGCATGGCGAGGATCCATTGACAGAACATATCCGACAATAACAACATATAACAACGAGGTGTTGAGCAGGGTGGGCGAAAAGAGGCGGCTCCTTAACAGAATCGTCCAACAGCGAGCAATTTGGATAGGCCATAATATAAGGCATCCGGGCCTGCTTTTAACCATCGTCGAGGGAAATGTTGAAGGTAACAATCGTAGAGGCCGCCCGATTAAGCTACGTAGACCAGATTACAGGAGATGTGCGCTGTAGCACCTACCAAGAAATGAAGAGGCTGGCAGTTGACAGAGGAGTGGAGAAAGCGAAAGTTTTTTAATATTCAGAGGTGGATCTTACTTACTTACAATAACGTCGTTTCCCCGTGGTGGTAAGTAGAAAAGATAGAGCGCCACACTCTTCTATCATCCGGTATCTGGTTAATCTGGTCGTACCACGCCTTCCGCCGTCAACCCCTTTTTAATTATATTGATTATGTTAGCATAATTAATATAGACCTTAGGGTCAGCTTCACATGAATTATTATTAAAATTTATTATTATTAACAAAATATATTACAGATTTATATTTAATAAAGTTACCGTCCTTTTCCTTTTTGGAAACCCATCAGTCGTGCCGTATTATTTTCTATGCGCGATGCGCGCGGCGTTGCCTCCTTTGTTGACATCTTTCTCATCCGATGGCCTTTTATCATACGGCTTTAATATTGTCGACGTGATTGTTGATCCGCGGGTTTAGGCAGGGGGGGCGGGTACGGATGCGGAAGGAGCGAGCGGATTACCGTTTTATTGGAGAGGGCTGATTTTGGAGGACACGCTGTTAAAACGTAATAACGACAACCCGCGTGCATTTTATGTTAAATTTATCTAATTTTGATTACACAATTTAGGCGACTTGGGTATGGTATCACCGGTTGATAGGTGAACGGAGTGTCCGATTGCTGGCGACTCGATTATTGGATAGTGTTTTTAAGGTTTCAATTTATGTAATAATATAAAACTAATGATGTTTGTTACAAGCCTTGGTCTTCTATCTAAAGTACGTATTAAATATATAATATTCTATTACAATAATACTATAGTAAACTACCGCATACACTCATCACTGCCAAGACTACACACACTGGGCAGTGAGTACAGTAAGTTTGTAGATGTATTCCATGACAGTTTGACTATTATAAAAAGAAACATGCAATCGATTCTAAAACAGTAGTAGTTTTTATATTAAAATTTTCTTGTTTTACTAATTTGTTTATTGACTGCTTCATTTTTTACATCGTACATATATGGGATATAAAAGCAAAGGCAGAAATATACAAAAAAATAAAAAAATGTTTTTATTGCAGTCCGGGATGTATCTATCCCTTCCAACACCATGTGGCGGTTTTTGTCTGTGTATACACCACACTTAGTAACTCTCAATGACTGCATTACATTTTTTTTAAATATTGCTGCCTTTGCTTTTATACTCCACGTTTAGTGTTTTATTCAATTAATTTTTTGTGTACATTTTTTATTTACATCATTTTTATATTTTGCTGCAATTATTTTATGTGTACCTACTGCACTTGTGATTGAAAAATAAAATTATTAAAAAAGTACATTTTTTATGGAATGACCCAATATTTTGACTGATCTAATTGTTCCATTCTTTATTTGTCAGTTTTGTTTTCTACCAGGTCGTCGAAGTAAAACAAAAAAAAAATTTTTGTTAATAATATATTTTTTAATTGCTTTCGAAATAATGGACGAACACATCACGAAAAGACCCAGGCTTAATAAAATCACATCGGTGTGTTGCGACCTCACCAGAAATCGAACCCGGAACCCCAGCTATGGGAAGCCAGCGCCGTACCCGCTGGACCACGAGGGTCGTCTGTGTTGTGTTCGAAATCCCATTTGGCAGAAATGTCCGCATGACACGGTGTGTGTAATATCACAGACGCACCCTTCCCATGGGGCTGCGCCGATTATTGTACGAATGCGTAACCCTCCGCTTGAAAAGCTTTTAGCGGACTCCATTATTCCTGCGCTGTGGAGATGTTATCTGTCATATTTTTGCAAATCTCCCACTCCGCCAGCGACGAATTAGAGGATTATTAAATTATTGTTGTATATTTTTGCAAATGTGATTTCTGTAGCAGAGTGGCAAAAAATGATTTCTGTAGCAGTGTGGTAAAACTTGATTTCTCTAGCAGTGTGGCAAAATATAAAATGTCATCTTTTTGACAGATTGTTTAGACCATCCATGGAGATTTGGCGACATCTCTCCAAAGATCTCTCAACTTACAAAAGTCGTAAATGTATATTAATCAAGTAATTACACGGTACAAATAAATATATCCCGTCTATTTTTCAGTGTTACTTACTTACTTACCATCACGCCGTTTCCCCGTGGGGGTGGGCAGAGAGGATAGAGAGCCACACTCTTCTGTCCTGACATTCAATACTCGCCTCATCCACATTCATACATCTTCGCATGCAAGCTCGCCGGTTGTTGAGGCTTCTAATGGGACCATCTTCCAGTATCTGGTTATGTCACGTCTTCCGCGGTCGCCCTCTCTTTCTGGCTTGCATTATATGTATATCTTTCTTATCATTCTTTCCTCATTCATTCGCTCAATATGCCCAAACCGTTTGAGCGACCCTTTTTCAATTCTATTAATTATGCTAAGATCAGCTTTACATTCGTTCCTAATATCTGCATTCTTTACTCTATCATAAATTGTTTGAGAATAGAGTGCCGAGTGGGAGTGTGGTAATAGTCACTAAAATAAAAATCTTGTAGTTTTCAGAATTCGGCCGGTTTTATTTTATACGGACCTTATGGATGTGACTCAAAATTTCGCTGTGAGATTCCAGCGTTTCATCACCCGAAATAATCTCTTTTGTCACATTATCATGTAAACAACGTCCTAATTCTCTAATTTCCGGCCTCCGGGAATGCGGACAGTAGGGGTGAAGTGTAGCGAACGTAATGTTATTGATAAATGTTATCATTATTTCTTCAAAACAGCAAAATAATTTTGTGGTGACATTATTAATATAATTAAAAAAATAAACTTTGTTTTCACCTCTTTTGTATTGAAGAATATCAACATGTTTCGGAGCCCATGGCGCCTTCATCAGGATATAATTGTATACTAACAAATTAAATAAAAAAATCGAAGTAAATATAAAAAATATATATGGAAAATGAATAATAATGAAGTACCTACTTAACATGAAAATAAATTTAAAATTAAACTATTTGTAAAAAGGACCTGGTTATTTATAATATTTAATTTACTATTATTAACAGCTTTTTAATCCCGGATTAAGAGGCCCATGGGCTCTGAAACATGTTGATGTTTTTCAATACAAAAGTGAAAACAAAATTTATTTGTATTAAGTATATTATCATAATTGTTTTTTATTTATTTTTTTATTTATTAACGCACATAGATGAACATGACACACTGATAAAAATTCCATTTTACAATGCCTGCCGCAATCCACTTATCACTCGGATCGCTATCACATATCCAGCGCCAGAATTAATCCCGTTTGTCGTACATTACCATATAAACGACGTCTTAGTTGTCAAATTCAACCGCTTCGCAATGGACAAAATCGCCGCAAGCGCCCCGCGACGGCGGGGCCGACTCGCGCCCCGGCGGCGACCACCCCGCCGCGCGCACGGTCGGCGCCCTTCGCCGAGGTGGAGGCCTAATTCGGGCGGACTTCGCGCACGGGGCTGCTAACTACCCCCGCTGTCCGACCCCAGTAAATGCAATAAGCGATGTCTTTGACATTCAAATACACGATATTGGATTTGCAGGAGGGTCTCCTTGTTGGTTAATATTACACGATATTAACCCCTCTCGTATTATTTTGACCCCCCCGCCGGGGTCGCGTCGGCGCCTTTGATATCCCGGCGCTGGGTAGACTCGCTACCCTTTTGCGAAAAATATTTTTTACACCTTATTTCGCCAATTTGTACATTGTTCAATTGTCACGCCACTCCGATTTCTTTTCGTTCGGCGCGAGTTGGATGAATCAATTAGAAAGGTGTGCGGGAAAAATCTGTCTTTCGAAATAATATCTTCGGGATCGAAAGCTTTTTGAATTCGAGGAGTTCGAATACCAATTTCGCCGTGTTTAATAATCATTTAAGATTTATTTTCACGTTATCTTGTGCGTAAAATCTCTGGTCGATGGAGTGGCTGTAGTGTGGTAGATAGATTAAAGAAAGGAGTGCTGAGATGGTTTGGTCACGTAAAACGTCTTCTCCCTGGGTTTCAATCTCCATTCCGCTCGGTCTCCGGCGATCCTCTTCAGCTCTGCGTAGGAGGCACAATTCATATCACTGGCAATCTTTCCCTCTACCATTCCCTCCAGTATAGTTTTGAGCAGATTTTCATGGCGTAAAATATGCCCCATCCATTTTGCACGCCTTTTCGAGATGGTATTCATCACGTGCCTGGTGTCGTCGATCCTGCTGAAAATCTCTTCGTTCGTAAGTGGTTTCTCCAGGATATTCCTAGCGCACGTCTGTAGGTCCACATCTCGAAGGCTTCTAATCGTTTTTTTCTCTGTCGCCAATGCACCATGTCTCACATCCATACAGCAAATTACTCCACACATAAGTTTCTATTAAATGGATTCGAAAATCTTTGATTTTTTGTTAAACGCAAGTTTTGCTTGGTGGATGCGACTGTCAGCCTCTCTTTTTGTACGGCCATCCCATGTGATTTTACTCCCAAGATAGACAAACTCTTTTGCATTAATTACTAATTACTTAATTGCAGCTCCTGACATTGATATGTTCATTTGTTGTTCGTCTCTGCCTACGGTTATCAATTTTGTTTTATTCTTTTATATTATAGAACATATGAGCGAGGAAAGGATGGTTTTGATAATGTATGGAATATAGGGCGTCCGCGAAAGACCTGGCGCGATCAGATACTGGAGGATGGCCCTGTTAAAGCCTAACAATAAACAGTAGTAGAGCATGCATGAAAATATGTATGAATTTAGCAGAAGCAAAAGTGGTGTGCCAAGACAGAAGCATATGTCGTTCTATCCTCTTTGCCTACCCCCGCGGGGAAACGGCGTGACGGTTGGTTAGTTAGCGATTGTATTCAAAAATATTTAATCTCTCAAGTGAAATCCGACCAGCAATTTGTAGGATGGTTATTAAATTGTGTGTGGAGGGTTGATTTTTAAAGCAGTTACCAGAAAATGGGCACATGCTGCACACCACTTACACTCCCCTGCTTTAAGCCGATATTCATGATCATAATAATAATAATATTAATAACATTTAACCCCGCCGTATCACGCCATTGTGAAATGTAACCCCCTCGTATGAAATATTAATATGCCGATTAAAATGCCGATAATTTGGTGTAATACCTCCGAGGGGTAGCTGTGCCCCCGTCCGACCCGCGAGCGATTTGGTTTTTTTTTGTTGTTGTCGTATTGTGTTCAATTTTCACGCTGTTTCAAGTGTTTTGTGGTGCCGAACCGATTTGCTTGAATTTTTTTAGCGTGAATATTTATGAAAATTAGTCCATTCTTCACTCTATTACACAGATGCACCTGAGGGACCACATTTACACTGTATTCATCTGGCGCGCGCTGTCAGTACACGTATTTATTTATTGTATATTTTACGTATCATTATTAAGTTGAATACAGATGCATACAAAAAAAATATACACATAAAAAGTGGTATTTTTACTCCCTTTATATTAATTCTGATTATTTCTGCTTGCTTGCTGTCAACAAAAAATTTGGATCGATTTTTGACCCTTTTCCCGTGATACAATCGAGCTGATACTTGGCAAGTAGACTCATGGCAACGATCAAGAAGATCTATCAAATTTTCGTTAAAAAAATTAATAATTATAGTATAGTTTCGGATTTTTAGAAATTTTATTGGTTTTTTCAAATTGGAATCATTAGAAAAGTTTGATTATTAGCAACGGCGGCCCGATAACGTCGCGGAATATTTTCTAAATTTGAATTACTCCGTCGGTATGCGTAATAGGTACTTCACTACGAATGTCAAAAATATAAATTGACTGACAAATGTTTTTAGAATTTAATCTTCAAAGCATAAAATGTCTTATCAAAGCTCAAAACAGCTGAAATTTTAGAAATATATTAAATTACTTTAAGTTTAGTGTTATGTTATATGTTTGAATTCGTCTTTAATTGTTGTTATATTTTACAAAGAAAGGGAGTATAATAAAAACTTGGTTTTTATGGGTTACTTACTTTTTTTATATTTTACTACTAGTAAGTACTAAACCGATAACACAGGTTGATGCATAATTATCCGTTTAATTTCGAGTTTTACCTTATATACATATATTTTAAGGGTACTAAAAAATATACATATTTTTAAGGGTACTAAAAAATATACATATATTTTTTAGGGGTTTTTAAGGACACCACCGTATCTTCGTCAGGACTGACGTACAACTGACCATCCATTACCTATCCAGTAAACAAATCAATTCTGAATGGGGGATAGGTAATGGATGGTCAATTGTACATCAGTCCTGATGAAGATACGGTGGTATCGAAACCGGTAGGCGTAGTCATTATTTAAGTGGTTTATGCAAAATTATTTAATTCAAATTTATAATTATGTCCAACCACAAAGTTAACGCTATAAACATCGAAGGTATATACAGCGTTCGAAAATTTGATGTGTGGATGTTCTTTCGGTGCAATTGTGAACGTTGCACGAAGTGATCTTTCAAGCCAGCTCATGCATATTGTAAGCCCTGCGACCACATTATTAAGACTTCCCATTTAAATGTTGAACTTCGTCTTTGTGAGACTTCTATAATTTATCTTAATTCATGTATTTTGAGTTTTCGTTATGTTTCTATATAATTTATGAAAAACGATTGTGCATCAACTAAACATTTTGTTGAAATTCCCCAAATAGAATATATGTCCGTCGCGTGTGTGGCGATGTGAAAAATGAATTAATAATTTAAAGTCCGCACACGTTGTCGGTTATTGGCGGTTCAGGATAAGAGGGGCGTGTTGTCTTATTATCCGTCGCCTAAGCGATAAATTATGTCCCAAAAAGTGTATGGAATTACCCGCTCGTAACTCGCGGCCCTCTGAATTATGTTCTTTTTTCATTAAAAATAACGGCACGCGGATTTCGGACATGGCATCGCCGGCCACTCGACGCCAAAATATTGTTTTTAACAGTGTATGTGAAAAGGTGCCAGAAATCCTAACAGGACACCCCCCAAAAGCCTTAAATAAAAACTCCCTCGATTAGAGCCATTGAATGCACATCAATTTAAAAAAAATTCATATCGTCGCTGTATATATAATTAATCCTATATTACATTCTGGGATGAACGAATAAAACTATTTTAAAAAATAATTGCGCAGACTAGATTTATAAAAAATATTTTTAATAATTACCAGGCAGACTTTTCAGATGAACGGTAATGTTTTTTTTAGTATATCTCCATTATTTATATGAAAAATTGACAAATTGATTCGTTCATCTCAGAATGTACTAAACGGCACATAGGATTTATTATATATACAGCGACGATATACCTATTCAGAATACTTTGAGTTTGTCCAAATTTTTCAAAATACAGTACTGAATTTTTACACATATAGGTAATAATAATAATAATAGTTGGATAACTTATATAGCGCCGTTTTCGCGAATACTCTTTTAAGAATTCCAATCAAAAATAGATATATCATTAGTGACATCTGTGTTTAATTAAGAGGAATGAAGAAGCTTTGGATGCCGGTCGCGCTAAGTATAATTGCAACATTCGTATGAAACGTGTTGTAAAATTTAAATATACATATTTCGTCATAGTCGTAGAATAACGACGCATGTGATTTTTCCCAAGTTTGTAGGAGAGCAGTTTGAAGTTTTATTTACATAAATACACTTTATGTCATAGCTTGATAACTACAAAAGATTTTCCTTTGAAACTTGGTTAGTTATTTAAAGTTGATACCTTTCAAACCTCAAATATAGTCAGCGCAGTACAACGACGTTTTAACACACGCTGCATTGTTCTACGATCGCAGAATCGCTGTTATACCGACTTCGTATGATGACGGTTGCATTAATGAGAAAAAATACACTTTTTATATACCATTAGATGGCATCTTTTTTCACTTTTTAACGATCCAAAAAAGACAATATGCAATTTTTTGCACATCCGTCATTGTTCTAAGATCACGACGATATACAACTTCCAAAAATTTGATAGATGTGGTGGAAATCGTGGGTGTAAATGGTGAACGTTACATTGTGTAAAGTGGATCGCTTAAGCCGTACGATAGGTCGTAAGGCTTACGAATACCCAAAGATTTCCGTACATACTTTCCTATAAAAATATAATTTCGTCTCTATGAGACATCTATAATATATCTTGGAAATATATGTACCTACAATAAAATATAGGTTATAGTCCAAGAGCCAGCGGCCGCCAGACTTACGTTATAGTATCAAACCTGAAATATTTTCTCTACATGTACACTATAGTAGGTTTGGACATTATAACATTTGAGTTCGGGGGATTTTTGTCAGATAACAGGTAATACAGATACAAGTGTAGGTGAAAAACTGATTTAATTCATCACATACGTTGCAACCCTTGAATCGGTTACTTGTAACAAAGTACCGCGTATCGCGGGCCGGTCGTTCTGGAACCGTTTAACCCTCCCCCGCCCCGGTAATTATTTCCCTTTTAACACGTATTCTTGTGCCCGGGTCAGAAACACCCCCCGTGAATAATAATCTATATTTCATAGTGCGCGCTCGGGGGGTGGCCGCGTGTTTCTTTTGTTATTCCCGGGATCCCGGGAGTGAATTGACTGCGTTCCCGGGTCGCAACATTCCCGAAAAAAAAATTAAAACTTACTTTATAAGGTAGCAAATTATTAATGAAGTTCTCAACGAAATTTTACAGGTTCGAATGTTGTTCCGGGACTCGCAGTTTTCCCAATACTTATTAAATCATTTTCGACATGATTTGATCATTATTTCGATTAAAATTAATAATCACGTCACTCACAAGCAAGAGCAACTCAGAACTGGAGAACATGCCTTCGAAAATTTGTTTTAAACTTTAAAACAACGTGTTTAATATTACGGCATGGGTGACGTCGATAATAATAATAATAATGATTATTCCGGCGTAACCAGGTTATTAGTGCAAGACCTGGTCCGCCATATAAATTACATATAAGTTATATTGAAGCATAATACACATACAGAGAAAATATAAAAAAAGAGAAAAAAGAAGAAAGAGAAAAAAGAAAAGCGGTAAATTAAATAATTAAGAAAAAAAGAAGAACCTCTATTAAATAATTAAAATAATATGTTCGATAAAAATACAACAATGAATACACATACATACACATATAAAAGCAATTTCAAAATTCTTAAATAATACTATTAATAAAAAATAACAATAAATAATAAAATAACAATAATAATCGATTTACGTACAACACGTTTGGGTTCACTAGGTTATTTAATTATGCAAGAATAAATACACTGCATTATTAATGTGTCTTAAATTTACGCAAGGTGGGACATACTTTCGTTGTGGCCAAATCCCCTCGACAGAAGAAGGGATTGATTTATTCTCTGTACAGCTTTATGCTCCATGTATTTGAATATATTTTTGAGACCTCAAGGTGGTGGACCCTCCCTCAACAGTCCAGCCTCAAATCACACACGAGGCCTGAAGCCGGTTACATCGAGCTGCTGCATCATACGACCCCCCGCGGTAAACAACCCTCAGTCCCGTCATTACTTAGCCCTCTTCCTACCCCTGAGCCCTTCGCACAAGTACATCATTCGGAACACATTTATATACATACAGTCGAACTTGGTTATAACGAGCTCGGATATAAGGAGATCCCGGCTATAATGAGAAAAACTGTGAATTCATTTTGATTTGCGCATATTCCCATACAATCGGTCTCGGCTATAAGGAGCGCGATTTCCGGATATACGGAGAAAATTTTAGAAACTCTGCAAACATATTTGCTTGGGTTACAGAAAAAAAGACAAATACGTACTCATAACAATGAATTTTTTCACTTTACTTTTAAAGCGGCTCGCACTTAATTAGGGTTCATTTTATGATGTACACAAACTTGTGTCCCACGTGCGCAGGCAAGCGATAGTTTACTGAAGGTCGAGAACACTGGTCATATAACTCCGATTATTGGGGGTTTCCAAGATGTTTATGGTGACAGTTTATTTTATGCAATTTACTGTATTAGCATTTAAAAGCCTAATCAGTTAAACGCGAATTGTTCTATAGGAAACATGTTCACTAACAAACGAAAGTGTCTCTAGGTTCGCGAAAAAGTCAAAATTATCGGCCGCAAGTCTGTAAAAAGTTTTCACAATCGTCTTCTACAGTTTCATCGCTCTGGAAAGATAAGGATGTTTATTTAGCTGCTCTTGAAAATAAAATCACACAATCAAAAATAATTGTGAAAAAAGTGAATCCCGGATATAAGGAGTCCCGGCTATAAGGAGCAAATTTAGTTGGTCCCGTCGCGTTCGTTATAACCAAGTTCGACTGTATATAATTTATTTTATTTTTTTGTTCTTTTTACATATATTAATACAATTTAACATTTAAAGTAAGGAAACAATTTATTCTACTATCTCTATGAGAGACAGAAACTCGTGTAATAGAGGAGTATTTCAGGGGTGAAGTTATAAATATGCATTTATCTAAGTAGTAAAAAAAGTAACCCATAAAAAACGAGTTTTTATTATACTCCCTCTCTTTGTAAAATATAACAACAATTAAAGACGAATTAAAACATATAACATAACACTAAACTTACACTAATTTAATATTTTTCTAAAATGTTAAGATGTTTTGAGCTTTGATAAAACACTTCATGCTTTGAAGATTAAATTCTTAAAACATTTGTCAGTCAATTTAGATTTTCGACATTCGTAGTGAAGTACCTATTGTTTATACCGACAGAGTAATTCAAATTTAGAAAATATTCCGCGAAGTTATCGGGCCGCCGTTGCTAGTAATCAAACTTTTCTAATGATTCCAATTAATATAAAGGGAATAAAAAATGTTATTGAATGTATAACAACGATTATATACAAAGAAATCTTGTATTAGTAAGAAGTAATAGTAAGTATCCTTTACATCTGTTTTCATTTGATGATAATATTGGGTCGGAAGATGCAATTTGTTGTGAACTGACATTTTCAAACAGTTTCATGATAACATTATGTGTCTAGAGTAGGTGTTTGTTTGTGTATATGTTTTTTGGTTTCAACTTTAAATTTATTCTGATAAGAAGAAGATTATTAAAGAATTTAATACCAAAACAATTAAAATGATTTTTAGAAATGGTAAAATTAAATATTGGCATTTGTAGTGTATCTTAGAATCTCGTAGATCGAAACTCGCTTCTTGTAGGTATTTAATTTATTTTTTGTTTAAAAAAATTGTAGTATTCATTTTTTTGTACACCTATATCTTTTATTTTTGGTACATTAAATTCTTTATATAGTTGGGCACTTTGTTGGTAATTTTTTTCTTTAAAATTGTTTTAATTATCATTTTTTGAGTAGTTTCTAATTTTAATATAGTGGTTTTATCATGGCCGCTCCCCATACAATAATACCGTACTATAATGGGGATTGAATTAAAGCATAATATATTCATTGTTTTGGATCTTTTTGATATTTTCCTCAAAAACGCATCGCAAACAATTCGCAATTTTTTTCAACGTAATTCAACGGAAATAAGAAAAAATGTTAATAAAATTTGTTTTTTGTATCTAACTATCTAACTAACTGACCATCATGCCGTTTCCCCGCAGGGGCAGACAGAGGAAAGAACGTCATCTTCTGTCTTGGCACAACAATTTTGCTTCTGCTACATTCATACATCTTCTCATACATGTTCACGGTTGTTGGGGCTTTTAACGGGGCCATGCTCAAATACTTTTAGTATCTGGTCGTGCCAGGTCTTTCGCAGACGCCCTCTATTTCTGCTGACTTCAACACTCGCCTCATATATTTTCTTAAACATCATTTCCTCGCTTACACGTTCCACATGACCAAACCATCTCAGCGATCCTTTTTCAATTATATTTACCACTCTTTATTGAAGGTAGGTCAGGTCTTCTTGTGCGGGCGGCCAGTCTCGAGATGTCAGTTTACTTATTTGATATAATATTCATCACGTAAACATTGACGAAGTGTCCATTATTTGGAAAACATTATTAGCCTCGCAGGACTGTATTCCTACCTTGATTATGAGTCGAAAATGTTCAAACTATCATGACCTAATATCAATAGTTATAGAGATATGCAACATCAAAGTTTGCATTTTTTTTCAATATATCTGGCTTGTTTTTTGTAAAACGTTGGACTATCATTACAGCAACTTATATTGATTACGAAAAAATCACTCGATTCAATATATGTTAAATAAAATGATAAAAACCCCGAATTCGTGAATTCGAAGGTTTTTATTTTTTTTTATTTGACTTATATTAAAGGGAATGAATTTTTCATATTCGATATAAGTTACTGTGATGATAGTTTGAACATAATCAACGTTTTACAAAAAAATGTCAGAAATATTAAAAAAAAAATGCAAACTTTTATGTCGCATATCTCTATTTAACTGTAATTTCAGATATTTTATATGCACCGTATGTATTACCGTATGTATGTATTATCGAGAAGTGAATCTCGACGTTTCGTTGGATGCTTATCCAACGTCATCAGGAGGACGACCTTTACCCTCGGAGGTGGAGGTCGGACTGATTATAGGTGCTGCTTTCTAGGGCGTAAATTGTCCTATAATCAGTCCGACCTCCACCTCCGCGGGTAAAGGTCGTCCTTCTGATGACGTTAGATAAGCATCCAACAAAACGTCTTGATTCGCTTCTCGGTAATACATACGGTGCGTATAAAATATCCGAAATTACAGTTAAATATGTCTAACAACCGTAATAACAACCTTAACCTTTAATAGTCGCATATCTCCATAACTATTGACATTAGGTCATGATAGCTCGAACATTTTCGACTCGTATCAAGGCAGGAATACAGTCCTGCGAGGTTATTAATGTTTTCCTGTATGATAGCGATTAAGACAAGGTTGTTGGAACACCGTTCATTCGTAATTTTCCGTGCAAGTGCATCATCTGCATAAATGCACAGGCCCCGGCGACATGTAAGACCGGCTTCCCCCTCGCCACCCTCGCCGCGTTTCCGTCCCCCAAGCGCACAAAATAAACGCGCATATAAATTTCCGCGCGCACACATAAAGAATTTCCGTGCAATTTTCTTGCACACTGTTTTAAAGTAACGAACCACCCCAACCCTCCCCCGCCCCGCGCCACGTCACCGGCAGGCTTTCCTTTGAAGTTCGCCGCCCTGCCTGTTTGTGTATGTACATTTATATCGCGGGCGCCCTGCGAAAATTGACCAAGTATAATTTCTCGATCGAGTCATTGTTATAGAAAATACATTTTACTAAAATAAACAAATCTACGTGTTTTCCTAAAAATATCTTGAATGAAAAAGTCGCATAAATAATAACAGTATTGTTTAAAAAGAACCCAGAAAATATTTTTTATAGTAATTAACGTATTTTTAAATAATATTTTATTTTTATGTTTGAAAGAAAAATGTACAGTTCGATATATTAGGTCCTTACATATGAAATTGGCGTTTAGTATGGGAGGAACATAAAGCCGATTTTTTTTTATTATAATATATTTATTTAATCAAAGTATGTACCATTGCTATCTATGCACTTTCGCCATCTCATAGGTAGTTCATCGATCCCTTTACTAAAAAAACCATTCGGACGGGAATCAATAAAATCTTTGAAGGCGGTTTGGACTGCCCCATCGGAGTTGAATTTTTTCCTCTGCAAGAAGTTAGGTAGCCGTCTGTTGTGCAGTGTGTGGTCTAGCGTTATCATGAAGCAGCAGTGGCGTAGAGCGATTAACCAGCCTCGGTTGTTTAGCAGCTAGCTTTTCCATCATGGTTTGCAGTTGCTGACAATAGACATCTGCCGTAATCGTCTGGCCAGATTTAAGAAAACTGTAGTGAACGACACCAGCACTAGTCCACCAAACGCTCACAAGTAACTTTTTTGGAGTCAATTTTCGCTTGGGGCATGGTTTGGCTGGTTCGGCAGGGTTCAGCCATTGCGATGAGCGCTTCCGATTATCGTACAGGATCCACTTTTCATCACAGGTAATGATTCGATTTAAAATCCCTTCATTATTGTGCCGGTTGAGTAATGCAACGCAGCAGTCAACGCGCGTTTGTTGATTTGCTTCACTCAATTCGTGAGGTACCCACCTTTCAAGCTTTTTCACCTTACCAATTTGCTTCAAGTGGATTAAAACAGTTTTATCACTAACACAGCAGCCTGCAGCTAACTCGGATGTGGTTTGCGATGGATCCGCTTCCACAATAGCCTTCAATTCTTCATTATCAACTTTGGTCTCCAGCCGTCCACGGGGCTTGTTCTGCAGGTCGAAATTTCCAGAAGGAAAACGTTGGAACCAAAAACGCACTGTGTTTTCTTTTGCGGCACCGTCGCCATACACATCATTAATCTTTCGAGCCGTTTCTGCAGCACTGGTGCCACGGTGGAACTCGTACTCGTAAATAACGCGATATTTCAAGTTTTTCATTTTGTAAACTGAGTGACGTAAAGAAAAAAACAATTGAGGAAAAAACAAATGAATTATAATTTTCAAAACATGAGTAAATAGCTGTATAAATTTGGATTTGGAATTCCTAACCAAAGAGAAGATATTTGAGATCAAATTTGCCAGTACGGCAAAGCGCCAATTTCATATGTAAGGACCTAATACTTTGTATTAATCACATTCATTGTTTTTAAACGTCTGCTGGTTTCGATACCACAGTATCTCCGGCAGAATGGACGCGCAGTAACCACATTAACTTAAAATTATAATTTATTGAATTCATAGCAAACCGTCATCCAGGGGAAAATAAGTGGTAAAAGAAGCGTAGCAAAACTGAGTCCCTCTCCAGACACAAGAGCTAGTCTCTTTTTGGAGAGGTACAGCGATAAAATTTGTGTATCTATATACTTTAAATAGACTAGAAAAAAAATTAATAATGTTGTATGTAATATTAAATAAATAAAAAAAATGCCGTATCTCACGGCTGCGTAACTTGAGAGACTAGTATAAGTGAAAGTTGTTCTGTGCGGCGGTTAATAGATTCGTTATCGCCAGAATGATCGCCGAACTCCGATAGAACATGGCACCATAAGAAGAAGAAGAGGGAATTTATTTTGCGTCCGTCCTGACGAAGATACAGTGGTATCGAAATTGGTATACGTTTAAAAAGAATCTAAGTGGTTTATAAAATTAGTTTTTTTTTTTCATCAATATTTTTACTATTTTTCAAAGTAAGCTAAACGCTTATGCTGTGAAAATAGGACTAACTTGCTGGTATGGAGTGAGGTTCGAACCCGCTGCCTTTGGATAACGAGGCGAGAGTCCTAACCACAAGACATTATACTAGTTATTATGTCCAGTATCATTTTTTCACTATAGGGTGTAAATTATTGGTATTTCCTGGACCTTGTTTAGAGCGACGAGAAGGGATGCTTCCGTCATCTCTCGGACTTCTGTCTGTCCGTCTCATTGGATATCGACCTTTCCTCCTTCGTCCTTGTACTTTCCCATTTATCAACAATTCATGCCGTGTCCAAATTATTCGAAAGTCAAACAAGACTTTTGACTTGGTCGCTTTTCGCAGTGCGCCCACGATGTGTCTGAGTACATATCTAAAATATACTGTTTCATGTATCCGTATTACGGAGGTTGGGGCGTGTGTTTTGCGAACCAACCCCCCTCGGCATCCCGACACCCGCGGCGATGAGTCTGTGGGTCTGAAAGGACTTGTTGATTTTGACATTTTTGGAATTAAAATATTGGCCAGCGGACAAGATAGACGGATACGAAAACAATTGAGATGTACGATTAATTTATATTTAATAATAATAGTAATATTTGGATAATTTATATAGCGCCGTTTTCGCGAATACTCACCTCAAGGGCGCTTGAATTGATATTTGTTTTGGGGTTTTTGGTTGAGGATGATGTGCGTGACGGATTTGGAGAAACTGATTTTATGGGTCACCACCCGTCATGTGACGGGATTCTCCAAAGATGTAGTATGCTTGATGATTTTATTACCTCTATAAAACAGTTAAAAGTCATGCATAAGTACGATTACAAAGACAATGATAGGCACTCGAAGGGCGAGAGCCTCCGGCCTACGCCGGGGGTCCAGGCACAGTATAATAAATACATACAGTATGTTATCTTGGCAGTGTCCTTGAAATAAATACCTACGGCCGCTTGGTACTTAAACTTGGTTAAAAACGCACCAGGGCTGCTCATTGACTGACTGTTTATGGTTTGGGGTGCCATAAACTGACCTAAATGTATGCGTGGGAGCATCTCACCCTGCTTGCGTCCGTACGTTACTGCAGCCCTGCAGCGACTGAGCAGTTCGAAGTATACCGAGATTTCGAAGGGCGTCGTTTCGGCTGTTTGTATGAAGATATAATACTGTATGCTTTACTATACTGTGGTCCAGGTAAACTGGCATGCCCGTATAGGGCGTTTGCTGCTTTTTATACAGTTTTCCGAACAAAAACTTTCTTGAAGTGTAGCTGTGTTGTGTAGCTGTGTTTGTGGATGAATGGCTGACTGCTGGATTGTTGACTGCTCGTGTACCCTGCTTGTGCCTCGATTTGCTTATCCGGCATTCTTGCCATATATGTGTGTGTGTGGGGTCTAGATTGGTGGTTTATGTATTGTGGTGTGAGATGCCACATTTGTATGACTTATAGACATAAAGTAAATGTAAGTGAAAACATTAAAAAAAGGAACTGCACAAGGCATCGAGCGAAGAATAAAATCATCACAATCAATAATAACAATATAGAATTAGTAGAAAAACACAAGATTAGAATGGACAAAGAAAACTAAACAATATAATTACCAAGACCAATAGGAATGAGCCGAGCTGCTTTTGACAAACTCAAACATATTTTTGAAAACAAAGAATTCCCAGTTAGCTTAAAAAGAAAGCCTTCGAATCGTGCATTCTGCCAGTGGATGACGTATGGAGTGGAAACGTGACCCTTATAAAGAAAAGTGTAGAAAGCTCAAATGCACTCAACGATCCATGGAGAGGCTCACGCACGGTATAAGAGATAGTATAATAAATTATAAATATGAATGTGAAATGATGCGTTAATCTAACCGAAGGCTAACAACGCGTGTGAGTAATATTTAGGGAAGGTGTTAGTATGTGGATAATACTATGGTTGTGATGTGTAGTGGTATTTATATGCAAGCATAGTGGTTTTTCTGATAAAGAGACAGGTACGTCTCGAAACCTGTAGACTAAAAATCTCCGCAAAGTTTATGCTTTAAATATTAATAATAATTTCTACTGTAATGGTATCCACGCACATCTCCCGAAAAAGGAAATAAACATGCTACAATCTGTATTTAATGCCGCTGCAAGAATCATTACCGGCGTATCAAAGTTTGCGCGTATCTCTCACCATCTTCAAAACCTTCACTGGCTTAAATGTCCAGAGAGGATTAAATATAAGTTATGCCTGCTATTCACAATATGGCCCCTCAATGCATTACCGACTTCTACATTTCATTTTGTGCAAATAACAGACAACTTAATCTTCGCTCAGCATCATCTAATACAAATAGGTAAGTTGAAGTAAATCACGCCCACAAAACCAATTTCGGTGATTTTCGTGCTTTCGCGGTGGCTGGACCAAATTTGTGGAATTAACTACCAAATAAACTGAGACAATCAGAAAGCTTACCACAGTTCAAAAAACGACTAAAGACGCATTTGTTTAGACAATCATATGAAAACCTATAGAATCAGACCCTAATATTTTCCACTCCTAGTGTGCACTCCGCGAAAATTCCTGATTCTTTCTAGCATTCCCAACTACTATAGTTTTAGATGTTAATTCCATTTTTTGCATGTCATCGAGTGAATAAGTATGTAAGAGTGTGTGAATCGCCCTTGAGGTGAGTACTCGCGAAAACGGCGCTATATAAATGATCCTTTACTATTATTATTATTAATATTAAATTTAATTTAATTGTCGGGGTATTCGCTTCGAGCAACGCGACCGCTGTTCAGGGTCCTCGTACCGCGTAAATCGGAGGAGACTACCGGTATCTGCATTTCTTTTCAAGAAAGCGTGAAGACTATCACTTGAACAAAGCACACAATCCGAACAAACACACTCACCGTGTCATCATCTCCTTTAAATATCTTTGTCACTTAACCTCATAACGTCCAAACAGGTTTGTGGCCTTTTCACGGTGTCGATCCAAGGCCCTGGTGCAAGAGCGTATTACTTTATGTTGGGAATGTTTTGAAAGTAAAGTGATCATTTATTTGAATGTGACTTCAACACTTTGGATGCCGGTTGTCTCGCGGTAATACTAACAACACTCAAATTGTCGAAGATTTACTTTGGATATATAATACCTTGTATTATCTACGAGTGACTGTGTGATTTGGCTTCTTGAGAATCATTTTTTTTTAAATAATATTGTCACGGAATATCATTGAAAGATATGGCAGATACTTCGTGGTGCAACATTATAATTTCAAATATGTTTTATTTTACTTTGTAGTGCACACACAATGTGAGTTATTAAATTACTATTATAGTTTCGAGAGGAGCAGTCCCTCTCATCAACAGGTATAGATAATAACTAACTTAAATACAATATTTATCAATCTAATAGGGTGGTCAGGGGGGCGCGCGGTGGGATATTCTTCGTCAGGATAACAAAAATAAAATTTAAAAATCGAAGTATAGATCAAAATATTAAAAAGTTATATATGGAAATTTTAATATTTTGATCTATACTTCGATTTTTAAATTATATTTTTGTTATCCTGACGAAGAAGCCATTGGCTTCGAAACATGTTGAATTTTTTCAATAAATAAGTGGTTTTTACAAAGTTAATTTATATCAATTGTAATTATGTCACCGCAAAACAAATTTGCTATATTTGAAGAAGAAGTTATCATTTTTATCTTTACTCGGATATGTAGTATTTTATATCAACTCGCTTCTTCTTAAAAAGCATTCCCTTGTCGCTGTAGTTATTGCTATCGATCCCTATTATTTGTCAGGTTTTAACGTGTGTTTAATACAAAATCTAATTTAGTGTAAATTGTAATGGTCAAATTGCATCCAAAATAACTGCCATATCAATTAGTAATATAATTTTCTTCATTTTAGATATCGTTTTGCTATTATTTCAAATCTCCTCAACTATGACGTTGCAATTTTCACCATTCATATTCTCTTTCTGATTTCTTCTACAAAAAGTTGGTCATATAAGTATAACTGGATAAAATCTACTCCACCTGTAACACCACATAGTACACACCTCAAAAAAACTGAAGCCACATACCTGCGATCTATTATTTCACTCTTTTCTTGTTTACAACAACTCGGTGATGATTTCAAATTGACGATGTCACCATTCTCATTTGTAAATTGTCCCATTTACAGCTTCAAAGTCGTGTGGATGTTGAATGAACTACGCGTGCTGGGGATACGAAGCAGTGTGAAGAATACAAAAGGTTTCTCGCTCATTACGTGCGCCATTGTTCCAGTGTTTGTTTCATTGGCAGCTGTGTCAAGCTAATGGAGACATTAACTCTTACGGCTTGTACCTCCATGTTACTATTTGATATCCGCACAGTGCTAGTGGGGTTTTCTCAGTTTCACTATTATAAGGGATTGTCGGAATGGTTCTGCGAGGTGTTTGGGCAGGTATCTGCCTAACTATCTTTGCTGTCCAAGTTCCAACAACTTCACATGTGAGTTCGTTTATTTGTTGTGACCAGTACCCGGTCCAGCCAAATCTTCCGCGGATACCCTCTTTTTATGGTGACGTCATTCTCTCCGTTTATTCATATTACCCATGCGATCTTTTTTCAGTTAAATATATTTTTTATATTCATCGGTATCTAAGATGTTTTGATCATCTGGAACGTATGAGAGAGGAGAGTTTGGTACAGAAAATATACTTCCCAAGCTCCTGCATCTTGATGGTCTGTGATTAGCAATAACTTAATAATAAATAATATTTCATTCGTTTGTGGAACACTTTATTCACCCCAATTGTCGTTGGTCCAGTAAGCTTATGAATCTATTTGCCGTTTATATGGCAATCGCCAGTTGTAAATCTACACTTAGCATAATTAATAGAATTAAAAAATGATCACTCAGGAGGTTTGGGCATGTTGAGCGAATGAATGAGGAAAGAATGGAAAAAAAAAATTAAGTAAGTGTTGACGGTGCCAGAAAGAGAGGGCGACCGCGGAAAACGCGGCATGACCAGATTAGCCAAATACTGGAAGATGGTCCCGTAAGAAGCTTCAACAATCGTCGAGCTTGTATGCGAAGATGTATGAATGTAGATGAGATGAAAGTTGTATGTCAGAACAGAAAATTGTGGCGCTCTATTCTCTCTGTTTATCCCCACGGGGAAACGGCGTGATTGTAAGTGAATAAATAAGCCGGTTGTCGAGCTCGATTGATCTTTAGCGCGATGCCGTCACTGCTTGTATAGACAAAGATGTTTCTCGAATCTTCTCGTATATTTTTGTGCCTTCCACCGATTTCCAGAATATTAAAAAATCTTCTAAAATGAAAAATGTTCGGAAATCCTCGATGGTGCTCGTCATCTGGTCATCTCGTTGTTGTCTATGCCAAAATTAATTTCCTAAAACCAGCGCAAAATTACGCCAGAAAATTTCCAATTTTCAAAGTCATTCTGTATCAGTTTCAGATATTTTTGATATTCATTTGAATTTAAAGTGCTGTGCTGCTCTAGTATTTCTATTACGCTATATTGATCACATCTTTACTATTTTCTAATCGACGTTTGAGCGCATAATCTCAATGCACCGAGCCCTTGTGAGAAGCGGCTCTAAAATCAATTTTATGGTACAAGTTTATTTACTATCAGAACATGAGTCTTTTTCCCATCTTCCTCGACCCAATTTTCTTCGTACATTGCTTTTCTTCCGCCCCGTGGTCACTTTGAAGATCCACAATATTCAGTAAACTTTCATCTAAGGATATAATATTCACACGATACTCGAACCCGCGTCCCTTACTTAATTAATCGCACATAATTTGTCACCAGTGACCGTTCAAAAGACGCGAAGGTAGACCGTAGACTATGTGCTACGCGATCACCAGGGGCGTGTGCTCCACACAAACAAGAACACTGTGCATAACTATAATTTTTGCGAAATAAATCTAAATTGTAATTTTGACCATTAAATTGTGTGAAAAAAAATGTTAGCTCTACGTGCGTTTAATTTCATATTTTGATACTCAAGTTTCGACAGTAGCAGAATTTCGACAGGCGAAGTATTAAACTGACTACTTTCAAATGTAGAATTTTTACGTGGATCAGGTGTAAATATAAATAATTTATTGATTAGGAATTGAGAGAGTTGGAGACATTTCTTTACTGAATTCGCGAATCACATCGTGGATAATAATCATTATTTTCATTCATGTACCTTAAACTTTTCCATCCTGTCGCGCGCAAAGGTAATGAATAATTTTGAAAGTTTACAAATTTAAAAAAATTGTGTAAAATTAATTTTTTAAACAATATGACTTTCACTAACTCTTCTCTCAATATTCCCGTTAAGGATTTTTAAAATCGGATTCTTTAATAATTGTTAAATAAAAATTAAGGGATTTTTTTTAATGCTCTAAATTAAAAAAAAAAAGTTTTTTTCCAAATCGAATATGCTACATTAGCGATATTTCATTTCTTAGTGAGTTTATGATATTCTTTCCTTTCTGCGAGCACTGGAGAAATCATGCATCTCAGCTTACGAAGAGGAGCTCCAAGGAAATGGACATAACGTTAACAATTTTCCTTTTTTTCAAAAAACTTTTCATGAAAATAACAGTTTAATATCTACTTTAATAAGTGGCAATAAAAAATTTAAATGATTGTAAAACAATCACCCAATTTCTATATAAATTTTTGGTTCCCGTGGTGATGTTATTATCCCTCATTAATTTGGAAAATTTAAGTTTATTAATATTTTTCTCTAACGGCTATATTTTTCTTTCAGATGACTTTATAGACGATATTAAGTCGACGCCACTGATCAGCAATTCGTTTCACGACCCAATACTGTTTATTTTCCAATTAATTCCTTTCAAATTACCACACCTTCAACAACTCCTAATTTATTGTAATTTTCAATCCACCTGTGTCGTCCACAAACCACCTCGTTTTAGAAAACCTCCCAGATTGGACTATTTCGCCATTGAAAAACGTGGTTGAGCGTGACTCTGCAATGACTGACGCTATCGATTGTTGAAACTCGGCGATGACTGGCGCTTTTTAAAACAACCCCAGCGGAGACAGCCCCGCTTGTGTTGCGTTGGTCCTTCGAGCCGGATTAATTTCAAAACATTTTTGAAAGACTCAAATTGAACCAGTCCGTACTAGGCGCCCATACAAAGTCAGAGCCCCGATGCGAACTCGCAGAATGATCCTTAATTTGTAAAGCCAATATTTTAAATCCCACCTATGTGTGGGTCGCGTATGACAAAAGAGCGGTTCGTTCGCATTTGATGGGATATTTTTTTAGTGGGGGAACTTTGTTATTGAATCGTCTGCTGCCGTAGAGTTTCAAAGGAATAGTTTCCTTTTAATTACCGTTGTTTACAAAGCATTTCGATTTTTAAAACGAACGGTGGAAAAGATAATTATTTTCGCTGCCAGTTGATATACTTCAAAGACTTGTAAATTTGATTACAATAACTCAGCATTTTTTGACTGAATAATTTTGATATGTTGGACCATAAAGTAAAATCTGACATTTTCATAAAACTATCGAGATATTGAGCTTCAAAAGTCTTGTATTACCGTTCTGGCGGAGTTTGGCTCACTATAAAATTATGTGTTTTCTAAAAAAATATGACAAGTTCTGCATATAACAAAATATATAATGTTTTTCATTAACTCCTAGACGACAAGGCAATTTGCTCTGTTTGTGACATTATTTTTTTTTTATCATAATATGAAATAAATTAAACAAAATCAATGGTGATAGATTTAAGAGAAGCCATTATTTTCTTGTTAATTAATATATCTTTCAGACTAATGGTGAATATTGGCCAAAGGTGTTTTGATTTCTTGGAAAATAAAATTAAACTTTTCTTACCACACAAGGTCTACAGGCATCTGCTATATATTTTTTATATTCTATATGTTTTTATGATTTGAATTAAATCCAATAAACTGTGATATAAGATGAATTACGGCATATGTCAGAAATATTGAAAAAAATGCAAACTTTGATCTTTGATGCAAACTTTGATAAGACAGGATTCCACATGTAAAGTTTTTGCTATTAGCTGTGAGACACCCTGTATAAAGGAAAGTAATGTAACAATTTTCAGGCAGTTTTGATTGTGTGATTCTCTGCTTTCCTCATTACACGACTGTACCATTTCAATCATGATTTTGAAATTTCCTTGATGTACTCATTCCTCGCTAGATATCTTACGTGCTAAAAACATAAAAAATACCCTTTATCGACTTGTTATTAAAAATGTGAAAATCGTAATGGATTTTATAAATAAACCACCCCGCGCGGAGTGGCGCCCACGAAATTCACTGTCCGAGTGCTTTCCTCCCGTTTCTATTAAAATCTCAAGATTCATACATACACAATGGTTTCGTGTGCCTACCCTTTGCATACAAACACCGCCAAATTTCTACCCTGACCGTGTATTTACAGATTAGGGGATGGTGACCGCTCTCGGCCGCTTTCCCATTTGTCGGAGTGCCTCGGCCCACCCTTCGGATCAACCCCAATCCTCGCTCCCTCCACCGCCCCTCTCGTGCTGTATACCTCTTTGTTTCTCCTCCGAGATTCTTCCGGAACCCTTCGGCGAACTTTTCTTACCGGGAGGGTGGGCGATGTAAAACGCAAAATATGGATTGTGGATTATTTTACCATTTTAGATTTTGTCTCCAATTTTGTGGGATATTTTTCTCAGCATTTTATATTTCTTCAACCCTTCCGTATCCATGCAGACACGAGTCTAACGAGCCCGTGAAATTTGTAATTTTATCGTATATGCATTTTTTCCATTTTTATTTAAGTTTCCATATTTTACATATATTATTTAATTTTGATGGATTTTTATCAAATTTTTACACTTCCATAAAAGTATAAACTTGTGTATGGAATCGAAGAATGTCGCGAGTGTGGTAGATAAATGTATTTTTGGTAACATGACACAAACACGCAAAGAAATATCTCATCGACCTATTGCATCGACAAGGCGCCTCCATTCGTCCCTGTCTTGCGATGATCGTGCGGCCTCCGTCCATTGTAGTCCCATCCTTTCCTCGCAGTTTCTGGAGTTGCCTCGCCCAACTGTGTCTGGGGCGGCCCATTGGACGTCTTCCCTCAGGAAACGCCCTAAGTATTTTCCTAGGAATTCGGTCATCAGGCATTCTTAGTACGTGCCCAAGCCACTTCAGTTGCGATTTTTCTATGAAGCAAAGAAATATATGTATTTAGAAATATTTAAAGATAAGTACATTTATTATTACAATACAGTACAGTACAGTATATGAAGCAAAGAAATATATGTATATAGAAATATTTAAAGATAAGTACATTTATTATTACAATACAGTACTGTACAGTACAATACAAGTACAGTTATTATTACAATATTTAAAAATAAGTATGTTAAGGTTAATGTCACAATTCCATCACTCAATTATTCAACGATTTTACGCACTTTTTGAACTTTGCCTAATCGTCTAAGCCTAAGTTCTAATATTTGCAGGTAGATTATTGAAATATTTCATTCCTAGGTGATGTTGCATGGCTGTTTTGCTACTTCTAGGTACCTATATATAGGGTTCCAATGATATGTGCTCTTTTGTTACATCTATTTTGATCATGAACTATTTTTATGTTTTGTTGATTTTTTTGATTGTCTCTTTGTGTATTTGTAATATTGGGTTTTATAAATGCTGTCTAAATTATCAGCAGATTAGAAGCAGAAAGATATAAATAAACTTCGAAAAAAAAAATCGATTTTTTTTCTTTTAATAAAATAAATAAATACTTACTCCTTAGGAACCGACATTTAAAAGCACCGTTATTTTTGATGGGTTACAATAGTTAAAATAATTTCTATTCTTTTGATTTATTGAAGTAAAAAGTATAAAACTATGTAAAAAAAACGCTGAAAAAAAACAAAAATTAAATAGTTTTTAAAACGTGTAAAAATTTTAAGAAAACTAACTGTTTTTTAAAATAATTTTAATAAATTTAAGATAGATTGTCTACTACGTAATATTATTGAAAAAAAAATGACATGTCACAAGTCCTTACGTACAATCACATACGGCTCATAAAAATTTTCTTTATTTTTGAAACATCAAATTATTAATTGATTAAATAATTTAGTTTGCATCATTTTGGATAGGAAGGTATCCGTTTTTCAAATATGTGTATGGTACCTAATGAATAAATTTTAAGTGGTTTATACAAATTTATTTAATTAAAATTTATAATAATCTTTCTATATAAAAATGTGACACAAAATATTTTTCAAACTTTTGCAAGGTTTATTAGAATTGTATTAAAGCAAACGAATTTATAATATTTAATGCACGCTATATACTTTAATGACAGTCCAATGGTTCATATTATATATTTTTTTTTTATTTATTTAAAAAAAATCCTTGTTTACAAATAAAGGTACTTAATACTAATTTAACAATAAAATATAAGATAAATTACACTTTTTTTTTTGTTAAATTTGTGGATTATGCCACTCTACTAGGCTACGCCTGTCCCAGAGTGGCGTTATAGAACACAATTATAATATTTTTTTGAATTCGTCAGTAATATTTATTTTCATAAGGTAGTAATTATGTATCTACAAAGTATCAAGTGCAATGTTAGTGAAAGTTGAGTGAGTCATAAGTCCAAGTGTAAATATGTGTAGAATAATTGTTTAATGTAAAAGGGGTTAATGTTTTGTTTAAGATTATTTTTTATTTTCCTTAATTAATTAATTAATTTATATAGGTATATATTTTTATTTGAAGACATTATTATGCAATTACAGTAAGTAAATTTTCAGTTGCTGTTCTACCTTTGGAGGTAAGCCAGTTGTTTGCTAAAGCTTTTATTTTATTAATTGAGTATATTCTGATTTCCGGGAAGTCTGTTTTAAATATGTTAAATATTTTAGGCCCTATGTATGAGTAATTTTTCTGTCCATGTGTTGTCTTAGTTTTTGGTATTTCGTCAAGGTTTCGTAATGCTTGTCTAGTATTATGTGAATGCGAGTTACTGGTTGCTGTTAGGTGGTTTGTGTTTTTGATGTAGAAGAAGAGGGTAGACTTAACGAACAGCTGTCTAACGTCCAGTACATTAAATTCCCTGAATAGTCTGTCTGATTGGTATGTAAATGGTTTCTTATTAATGACTCGGAGCAAGGTTTTTTGTGCCGTTATAGCTGGTTTTAATGTGGTTTTGTAAGTACCTCCCCAACTTGGAATCGCATAGTTCAAAAATGACTGGGCAAGAGCATAATAGATAGTTTTGAGTTGCTGTTTATTAAAAATATTACGTATGGATTTAAATAGATAAATGAGTTTTAGAAGTTTTTCCGATAATAGTTCAATGTGAAGTTTCCAGTTTAGGTGCCTGTCTATTATGATTCCCAAGTATTTCACACTATCTGCATTTTCCAAGGGGGTGCAATCACAGTTTTGGTGTTGGCAATCATGCATAGTCAATTTTAAATCGCTAGATGGCTGCCCTCTTTTATCTATGCTGAATGTCAAATACTTAGTTTTTTTGAGATTGACTGTTAGCAAATTATTTTCCAGCCAGTGTTTTACTATGTTGCAACCCAGTTCAGCTGCTTTGAAAATAAGATCCCATGTTGAAGCATGAAACAGGAGTATTGTGTCGTCTGCAAAAGTAACTATTTTCCCCCCCGTTGTTAGCTTGCATAAATCGTTTATGTATAGGAGGAATAAAATAGGTCCTAGTGTACTTCCTTGAGGGACTCCGTATTTGATATAGTGTTCGTCACTTTAAGTTTTGTCAAGTTGTGTAAATTGTGTTCTGTCTGTAAGGTAAGTTTTGAACCAGTTGTAACTTGCTTCCGAAAGTCCAGTCTGTTTTAGTTTTTGAAGCATTTTTTCATGTGAAACTGTGTCAAAAGGTTTCGTCAAGTCTAGTGCTATTGCTATACATTTTTTATTATTGTCAAGTTTGTCTGAAATATAACCAATAACTTCCTGTATTGCTTCTTGTGTACCCCGATTTTTTCTAAATCCAAACTGTTTGTTGGCTAAAATTTGATGTTTTTCTAAAAAGTTGGTGAATTGATTACAAACACATTTCTCTAGCAGCTTAGATAGTAAATTTAGGATGGATATAGGTCGGTAGTTATTTGGATCGCCTTTATTGCCAGCTTTGTGTATAGGTGTGATTTTAGCCGTTTTTAGTTGGGACGGGAAAATACCTTTTGTGATGCTTAAATTAAATATATGAACTTTAGGTTTTAGTAATATTTCTTTGAACAATTTAATTACTCTAGCGGATATTCCGTCCTCTCTCCAGACCCGGACGGAATAAATATAAAATGATGTCGCTTATCTCCATAACCATCGATATTTTTCGCAACTTGTTGGTACATTTCGACTAATTATTTAGGTAGGATTCACGTATAAAATATTGTGGGATATTTCCGTTGACCCAAGATGCCAATAACAAATTAATATGAACAAATAATATTGTCGTGAATTCAAAAATTAAATAAACCATTTTTCAAAATAAAATTTTATTGTAAAAAAATCGAACGAATTCATTATTAATCTCCCCTCCTTCAAATCGCATATATTTGATGAGAAAATAAAAAGTTGGGTTCTATCTGTCTTGGTACGTACCTATAAACCGTTTTGAGCCAAGGGAAACACCACGGTCAGTTTAGCTTTTCCAATTGCTTTTGCCAACTTCTCTAGAGTAAATACGAGTAAATAAATGTTGACTGAATCCATTCGTTTGAATTTGATCGGGTCCATATTCCAGCTCCCCTCCAAAACTTTTCATACAAGCGCTTTGGGACTCGTCAAATTTGTTTTTAGTTTTTAAATGTTAATTTTGATATCTAATTCTCATCCAATTTTCTTTCACTTTAATTTTTTGATGTGTAACATCTTTCCTCTCGCTTTCGTGCAATCTGTGGCAGTGATTTCGTGAAAATGGACGGAAATGCGTAACAGGAAATAAGACGCGCACTATTTCATTTAACCAATGAGCGCGAAAAAATCATCGTTTATAAACAAATCAATGTCCAACAAGTGCCATCACAGCGAAGACGCACACTTTTAACAGCCAACCCTTCTGATTTTGTATATATGTTACGTGGCTGGTGTCAAGCGTGTGGATGTTGTAACTTCGATATATTTTGCTTATATCTTCGAAACCATTCAATAAATACTTTTTTTTTACATTAATGTAATCAATAACTACCCTTAATGATTTACATTCTCAAATTTTATGTAATTTGTAAGTTTTAGTTTTTTTTTTAAATGTTAATTTTTCTATCAATTTCTCATCCTATTTTCTTTCATTTTAATTTTTTTTAATGTTTACACGACTCTAGACTGTTCCATTTACTGTGCAATTTATGAGGCGAGTATCTTATACGAAAGCGATCTTCTGTCTCATTAATGCTTTCATTAAATCGCTCAGTTCGTTTAAAAGTTGCACACTACACGTTATGGTGTGTCTATTCATTGCATCTGAGCTGCAGTTTGAGACATGGAATAGTGCACGACCTCAATGACGCAAATGATTATTTAGTACAAACACAGTTTGGAGAGCTGATCCTTTCTTATGATTTTGACACTATTTCACTAGGACTTCCTGCCTTCGCGGCTCAAGGATGTGGTAATTGCATTCTCTTCGTGGTGCATGAATGTAGGATATTCTCATTTTCTGCCCATATAGAGGGTGTCTCGTAGCTAGTAGCAAAAGCTTTGGGGAATCTTCCTCAATCAATTTTGAATAGAAAATATTCTTTGCACTTTGGCTGAAATTTCGATAATCGGTGATAATTAACATCAAAGTTTGCATTTTTTTTTTAAATATTTCTGACCTGTAATTTGAAAAACTTTGGGGGTGTCACGAAAGTAATTTATGTATATAGAACATTAAAATTTCGTACTCGTGCAAGTCAAATAAAATTTGAACCGTATACATTTTTTGTACCTGTGTTACTTGTGATCTGCCAAAATCCCCCGAACTCAAATGTCATAATATCCAAACCCCTTACCTACTATAGTGTACATCTATAGAAAATACTATAACGTTAGTCTGGCGGTCGCTGGTAATTTCCATGGCTTAGAATGATTTTTTCGTTATCGTACGTATGAGTAGTCTTTTTTAAGCCTATTGACAATAATCATTGCGCACCCACCGCTTAACCCCCCGGGTAGTGGGCACGTGTTTGGTGGGGATGGCGGGTTCGTGTCCGCGACGGTTCAATAGGCGAGAGCACATCTTCATTAATGAGGGAGTCCGTCGCGTCTCCACTCGATCGATCCCCGCGATAGAGGGCGATTGCCTACTTGTTACGGGCTAACGTAGCGTATTTAATAGGCTTTCTTAAATTATTTAAAAAATTTCGCATAGAAGAACTTTGAGCGCTTAATGGTAAATATAATATAACAAGACAAACGAGACATCACGAAGTAGTGATGTAACGAATATTCGCATATTTTTACATATTCGCATTCGCAAAGTTCGGGCGAATGTTTTGCGAATATGAACATCAGAAAAAAAACATAATATTAGGTTAATAAAAAATCCATTAATTTCTTATTTTTTTATTATTAGAAAAAGTAGCTTTATCTCGTAATCACAACTTTACTTTATCATTTGGTATTATTTATTTACATCTACTTCTATTATACATTGGGTAATAAGCTTAAGATCACTACTAAATAACAATTAACTTCTCATTAGAACTTTGAAAACAAAAATTATAATAATGCAATGTAAACAAACAAAAATAAATTCTTCTCTGAAACTTTTATCAGTCTTTACATAAGTTTTTAATGTTAGGTAATCATCTTCTTCAACGAAACTAAAAACAAAAATCAAACAACTATGTTCTTCAATTACAAACTATAAATAATTAATGTCTTATAAGAAAACACTTTAAACAAGCAAAAACAAAATTATTATTTTTGCTTCTATTAGATCAACTCGGAAATTCTCGGAACAAGATGCAAACGGAACGCGCCTCGCGCGAAACCGGCCGCTAAGCCATACATAATTTGCGCCAAATTAAAAAAAACTCAATATTCGTATTCGCATTCGCATTCGCGAATGTCGGTAGCAGATGCGCAAAAAATGACATTCGTTACATCACTATCACGAAGTGTTTTTGACCTACAAGAATAACTATGTCTTATACGCATGCACCGCCTTGGGAATAAGTTTTCGAAACTCGTAGGAGCATACCCGAACTAAAGAATTACTTGTAGAGTGGGAGCCATCGACCGCTAGACTTGCGTTACAGTACCAAAACTGAAATATTTTCTATAGAAGAACACTGTTGTAGGTTAAAAGCTTTGGATATTACGACATTTGAGTTGGGGGAAATTTCGGTAGATAACAGAAAATACAGGTACGAAAAAATGTTTAAGTAAAACGTTGAAATATAAGTATTAAATAGTGGCCCGAATAAAATCAATGAATTACCTACTGTAGTACACCAGCTGTGCCCGCGGCTTCGCATGCGTAGATTTTAGGTAAATTTTCGTCATATTTTATCTATTTGTCTATTAACCTTAACATGTAGATATATTTCGTCGTGGAATTTTGAGTTCTACAACTTCTCTACATAAAGTATTTAAATATCTCTTATCGTTAAGGCAGCGTTCGTAAAAAACGCATTGCTCGACCATTTTAGGTCGACTTTAGTTGTAAAATAATTGTTACCCTTTTGTTTTAACGGGATAATGTATAGCCTATGTCCACTCTGAAAGTCTATTATAAATATTGGTAAAAAAAATTTCGAAATTCAGTGAGTAGTTTCGGATATCACCTCTTACATCCAAACTTACAAACTTTACCTCTTTATATATATTAGTATAGATTTCAGGTTTGATATTATAACGCAATTCTGGCGATCACTGGCTCTTAGTCTTTTAGACTTGGAATATGCCAGTAGAGTTGAGTACAGTTTAATGGACTAAATTTTTTTCTCTTTGCATTAGTTTGGTAGATAAAAAGGTAGGTTGGACAAGGAAGGGGGTCGCGACGTAAATGCCAACGTATCAAGTACAGAATGTATTCATTCGCGACCACGAAGTCTATGTCCACAACGTATTATTGAATATGTCTATAGTTTTAAAGTATTTAGTAATTTTTCAGTTTAATTCAGTTTCCCTTTAATTTTACTCAATAAAAACGACGACTTATATATTATCTGAATGCACGCGTCTAGGTTCTACCGACATTTGTTTGATCTGTTCGTGACCTCTATTTCATACCTTTCCTTCTTGTTGGTCACCTATTTCATCACTGCTCCCAGTATATTTCCATAAACTTTGCTATGAACAATATGTGACATGGATCTGTTTTCTCGTGCTTCTGTCATGGACCGATATCTTCAGCGTTGACCTTTGATTACACGCTCAGATTTTGCATTAAGTTGGTGAACATAATCCACGTTTCTGACTCATATGTCATTTGCATAACACTGGCTAAAATCGCTTGTTTTAAAATACGCACGACACCTATAGAATTTATATGACGAAAATTGCTTAGAAATAGTGTCCCAACATCCGAAGATGTTTTCAGAATTATTTATACCCAAAGTAGTGAAAATAAAACCTCATTAAATGTTTTGTTGGTCTAGTGGTTAAGGTGTTTGCCTACTAATCTAGTGATTAGTTATTATAAAAAATATTTTTAACCTTTATCTAAATTTCTTCCATTGGATAGCGGTGCTTTTGCCTCTAATTCATTCATATGATAGTATTATTAAATGGCATATCGTTGAATATGAACTATTGATAACTTTGCATCTTTGTTTATGATTAGTTTAAGCCAAAGTAAATATTTGTCAAAAATTATTGATAATACTGCTGTTTATCTCATGCATTTTAATATTACTTCTGTCTTAGTTGTTTTGTAGCATTCTTCTTATTTTTCTTACTGCATTCATGTCCACACCTATCTATTAATCGATCTACTTCTATTCCTCCTTATGTGCGAATTTTAACGGTCAATATTTTACTAATAAAGAGGCTAAAGAGTTAAGGTTGTTATTACGGTCGTTAGACATATTTAACTGTAATTTCGGATATTTTATACGCACCGTATGTATTACCGAGAAGCGAATCTCGACGTTTCGTTGGATACTTATCCAACGTCATCAGGACGACCTTTACCCGCGGAGGTGGAGGTCGGACTGATTGAAGGTGCTGCTTCCTAGGGCTTAAATTGTATGTACTTTGTTGTGGAGTGTTCTCTTCTTCTACAATAGAGGTCGCCAGTGTGCAATATGTACTAGTTACGTCGGCGGATTTTACTGCGACTTCTCTCAAGGGTTGAATCAGTGTCGTTAGAACAGGGCGCCAAATACTTGATAGTTTGTAACTGTCATCTCTATTGAAATTGGGATGTTTGTATATTTCAATGGACTCCCTCACTAACCTGGGTATACCTCTATTGTAGAAGAAGAGAACACTCCACAACAAAGTGCATACAATTTAAGCCCTAGAAAGCAGCACCTTTAATCAGTCCGACCTCCACCTCCGCGGGTAAAGGTCGTCCTCCTGATGACGTTGGATAAGTATCCAACGAAACGTCGAGATTCGCTTCTCGGTAATACATAAGGCGCGTATAAAATATCCGAAATTACAGTTAAATAATAAAGATGTATTATTTATTACGTCTGATCTGGGCCGATCCATTTCAAGTGGTCCAGCACTGATTGCTTGAACAAATCAGAAAAATATCATATTTTGTCGATGCGATCCCGTATCTTCTGGTAATTAAAAAAAATTATATTTTTAAATTTTATTGTATCCGGTTCAAAAATGGCGGCCGTTTTCGTTTCACTCCGCATTACATTTTTGCAGTTTCAAGTATAAATAATTTTATAAATTACTCGGTACTGGATTATCCTAGGCTTTTCAAATAAACTCCATTGTGTCCAATACATTTGGTCTATAAATAAATAGTCTAATAACGTACGTTGTATGTTTTTGTTCATGTACTCTTTGTAGCCAAAGTTATTAAACGCGATTGAACATTTTTTTTAACAAACACAACACACTGAACTCATTTTTCACAAGAGCAATAGCAAAATGAACTCAATTTTTCTGTGCTGTTATATAGGTCCTGGATGACTCATAGCTAGTAGCAAGAACTTCACAGGTTGATTTCTGCTTTGATAATGACTCGAAAATGTTCAAGCAGCCATGACTTAATAATATCAAATTGCAATATCAAAATTTACATTATTTCCAATATTTCTAACTTATTGTTTGCAAAAATTTGAAATTTCATGATAAAATCTTGTAGAAAAAATCTATTTTCAAATTTGGCAAGGTTTTTATCATTTTATTTGACTTGAATTTTTCGTAATCGATATAAATTACTGTAATGATGTGTCAATTTTTTGCGAAAAATAAGGCAGAAATTTTGAAAAAAAAATCCATCTGTGATATTGCGTATCTCCTTAACTATTCATATTAGGTCATGGTTGCCATCATTATCCACATGAAAAGTTTTCGCCACTAGCTAGGTCATGGTTGCCATCATTATCCACATGAAAAGTTTTCGCCACTAGCTTAGACATCCTACTAGAATAAGAGTATAGTTACTTTACATAAAATATTAATAGTTAGTGAACTTATCTTTTAAAAATTACACCTATTTGGAAACTGAATTTTTGATTCTTTTCAATATTTCATCTGTTAGGGGACCACATAAAAATCTGAAAATTGCATATACAAAAGGTCTCTGTAGTATCGAATCTCGGTATAAATTTCAGTTTTGAGATTTAATCCGAAGTAGGTATACAAAAAATGTCGATTCGGGCAAAAATGCTCGATTTCCTCATCCCTAAACTGGATATATTAAAAGTTTAAAAAAATCTGTTTTGAACTACCAAAACGTAAAACAATGCATCGACAAAATATGCTTTTATTCCGAGATAGTTAAGCAACAAATTGTTTTTTTCGGACCTGATTGGACTGACCCATCTTGGTTATTTTAGTTGTACGAACTGTTTTTACCTTTTCTTTTAATGTGCTGATATCTTTCTTTCTTCTTCCGCAGGTAAGTGCTTCCTCGATCATACCTTCACCGGCACCTGCGTGGGTAAGTTGGCTGCACCGTTTCCCAACAGACTTTGTGACAGCTGTTACTGTCCTCTATACCCAGAGTAATTCTTGATAATTGATACACTAAGTTATCTATTAATTCCTGACGGTAATTAATCAATTCCGCAACAATCCAGCCGCAATCGACTTTCTTACCAGTTTTAGTAACCTGGTGTATTTCTCCATTGGGATGTTTATACTGCTAACATTGACTAACTAGACTCCGCTGAGCACATTCGCAATTTGCTTAATTTAGTCAATCTACACCTCTATGATAGAGTAAAGAGTGAAGATATTAGGAATGAATGTAAAGCTGATCGTAGCATAATACATAGAATAAAAATAGGGTCGCTCAGGTGGTTTGGGCATGTTGAGCGAATGAATGAGGAAAGAATGGTAAGAAAGATATATAATGCAAATGTTGACGGCGTCAGAAAGAGAGGGCGACCACGGAAGACGTGGCATGACCAGATTAACCAGATACTGGAAGATGGTCCTGTTAGAAGCCTGAACAACAGTCGAGCATGCATGCGAAGATGTATGAATGTAGACGAAGCGAAAGTTGTATGTCAGGACAGAAGAGTATGGCGCTCTATCCTCTCTGCCTACCCCCACGGGGAAACGGCGTGATGGTAAGTTAGTTAGTTAGGTACGCCTCTATCTATCACCGACACAACGAGCTCTCCACTTATTTCTCTTTATTTTACTTTATTACCACGCTTATATTAGCTTCCGTTGTTTGTTTAGACGGAATCTTATAGTCGATATTTCACCCGCTTCCCAACGTCCAGTCGAGCATAAATTTGGCATTCAGACGTATTCTCGATGACAATACACGAATCAATTATCAGACTCACCAATCATCATAATTAATTAGTCGTAGTTTTGTATAGGAAATTAGTTAATGAGTTCAATAAAATGTGGCGCTAGTTTCCCACCGAAGTGGTTTTACACACATAGACGAATATGTAGAAAATTATATTACTATATAAATGCCCTGAAAGTAAATAATAATTTTCGGACTAAAACTTTTTGCCTCTCTCTGCAAATAAAAGCGTGGGCGCTTTCCTTCAATCAACGACTACTGTAATCTATATCAATATTGTAAGCGCCCACTTTTTATTTGGAGTGAGGCAAAATTTGTTGGGCCTAAAATAATTTTTTTACTATTTAATAAATTTAAATATAAGCTTGGTTCAAATTTTTTTTTTCATGTAATATAATTCTTTTATTTGATCTAGTTCATTCGGCAAATGATGTGTCAATAAATTCTTTACATAATGGCGAAATTACTCAAATATGTCTTTAAATCATAAATTATAATATAGTCAGCATGCAGTAGGTACTCGCATCGTGGTATTAAGTGTTACACTACTCTTTTAGATAGAAATTGGATGATTTTTTTACAAGGAGGTAATTGCATGTATCGTCATCTAATGATTAATAAAATGCATTGTATGTTTTTGGAATAGGCTGAAACGCACACTAAGTCAATTGAATCCTTAAATGAAACCCAGTCTACTATCCCAGTCCCCAGACCCTGTCTATTATGGTAAATAAGAATCTGTCATAGGAAGCAAGGCTGGTGGTACATAATGGCGTTCTAGTGCCAACTCTGATGTGTGGATGTGAAGCCTGGAATTGGCAAAAAAGGAATGAAAGCAGACTAAATATGGTACAAATGCGGTCACTAACAATGATATAATAAACTGTAGATACGTTACAAGCCTGAAATCTTGGCAACTCAAAAGTAAGGTAATTAATTTCCTTACTTGCATTCGTTATCGAACGGACCTTCTTTGTGATCGGGCGCGACGCTACGCGGAAAAAGGAACAGAGTATCGTACACTATTGTAAGAATGAGTATGTTATTTTAGTCACCGTGATTTAAATTACCTGATTTTTCTGTCTACACGCAGCGCGTTTGTGAAATAAGTGAGCCGTGGTTTGTTGTCTCTTTCAGTTGCAATATTTGCTACATATGAACGCCGGCTAGATGGGAATAATGTGTCTATATTATAATACGTCAATGGTCACTAAGACTCTTGTTTGACGTTTTTGGTCAATAGAGTGAGAAATGAACAAATTAGATGTAAATGTAATGCTGGCTTCAGTGTGGTAGATAGAATAAAGAGAGGAGCGCTGAGATGGTTTGGTCATGTAAAACGTACGAGTGAGGAAAGGATGGTTAAGAAAATATATGGGGCGAGTATTGAAGACAACAGGAATAGAGGGCGTCTGCAAAAGACCTGGCAGGATCAGATACTACAAGTATTTGATGATGGCCCTGCTAAAAGCCTCAACAACGAGTGTGTGCCTTATATCAGCACTTCTCACTCTGTCCACCAGTGTGACTCCCGCTACCCCCTTAGAAAACCCACCTCGGCAGCCTGGATCCTTGCTCTCACTCTTTCCGTCAGGATCCAAATTTGATGTCCGTATTAGGGTGGGCCTGTACACGATTTGAAAACAGTCAGTCTGATCGGTCTCACACAGGTTTTGTATATAATAATAATAAAGCCTTTATTCACTGACCATTTTAACATATGTAAATAGAAAATGATACACTGAAATCGTAAGATATACACACATACATGCACACACACATACATATTTATATACATAAATATACGTAGTAAATGTCATTTAAGCAGCCAGTTTGTTAGTCAGGTTGTCTCTCTGATATAGGCCTCCCCTAGTTTTTTCCACTCGTCTCTGTCGTGAGCTATTCTTCTCCATCCTTTTGGTAGGTCATCTTCCCATCTCTTAATTTGACGTCCTTTTTGTCTTTTTCCATTTCTGGGATACCATTCCATTACGTCTTTCGTCCACTTTTCTCTGCTTGTTCTCGTAACATGACCAGTCCAGTTCCATTTGAGTTTTTTTTACTTTTTGTGTAACATCGCTAACTTTTGTCTTTTTCCTTATTTTTGTATTCGTCCACCTGTCACAAAGCCTTATGTTTAGCATACTCCGCTCCATGTTGCGTTGGCAAATTGCGAGTTTTTGGCTGTTTTTGCTCGTAGCAGGCCAAGTTTGGCACCCATAAGTGAGACATGGGTGTATATTTATGTATATCTGGGTTTTGTATATCTTCCCATTAAATTCTTCTCATCCACGTCTTTTTCGGTCTCATCAATCACCACCGCTTCCGGTCCTCTGGTGGCTCCTCGCGACTGCGGTGCCCGATGGCCGCAATTTCACGGGCAATGGTCTCCGAGGCTGCGAGCGTCGTTTCGAGCAAATGCGGCGCATCGTCCTGTCTGCCAACTCTCGGGAGCCGTCGTAAAATTAGGAATCCATTAAGTTTCCCTACGTCTGTGCGCCCGCGGACGTTGGGGGCTTTCGCTAAATAAGTAACGCTCCCACAAAGTGTCTGCTTTGATAGCGATTGTTTTTTTTTGATCTTTGTTTGTTTTGTTTGCTGTATACTTTTATAGGTATTTTTAGGTACATAATTGTGAAGAGGTAAATACCACATTCTCCTGTCAAGTATTTGTCGAGGCATATCTTCACAAGTATATTCCGTTGGTGATTCAGCTGTTGATGCTTTGCATTTGCTTAGAAGACGGTCGATTATGCGGGCGACGTGTGTCCAGTGCCCTGGTGGTGTAACATTCGTCGTCTTCGACAGCCGGCAGGAAGTCCTGGTCATCCAGGATCTTCGGAAATCCGAAGATCGTTGTTATCTTGACTTGTCATCTAAGCTGGTCGTCGGCTTTGAAGCGAGCAATCCTCGCTCTCACCTGTTATTTTTTTTTTTAAACTTGAGTAGGTAGAAAGGATGGAACCCCACACTCTTTGGTTCTGACACATGACTTTCGCCACATCTACAGTGAAGAGGAACCCACCACACACTCGAGACAGTTTTATAAGCAATAGCTCCCGTATCGGCCCTACACTTTCGCCACACAATTCGGCATTTTTTTAATGCTAAAGTGGTCATCTCCCCGCGCTACTTAAACTCATATGAGTGCAAACCTACATCTACATTCATATATCATCGCATGCAAGCTTTTAGATTTTTGAGGCCCCTAACACGATCATCTTGCATTATTTTAGAATATGTTTTAGTAGATGTTTTAAAGGTTAAGGTACGCCTTAAAAGTGTTATTTTGTATTAGTATTGTATTTGTATTAAATCACTAAGTATTGAATCTGAATTTGGACCTAATTGTCGGCAAGTGTTTCCACTGCGGCGATGTGGTAAAATTATCTTAAGCCATGTATTCACTAGGGGACAAATTGTCAAATTGTTCTTGAATTCATCGAGCTGTATCGATCGAAGATTGCATAGAATATCCGTCCTTCTTTCTCTTTGCAGTAAATAATTTCGCATCCACCACCTTTTTCTCCTCTTACGTTTCGATAAACTCGTTAACATAGATGGATACGCAGCTGTCATCATAACCTCATAGGGTGACATGACCGTGATGTGTGGAAAACAATAATTATTTGCCAAAGGACCTTGTTTTTAATAATATTAAATTTACTGCAGTAAAACCTAGTTAATTTGAAATTGCGACCCAAACTACATTTCGAATTGCGCGAAACCCCGTTTTCGCTAAATGACGAAGTGTAAATAGATACCGCAGCTGTCATCATAACCTCATCGGGTGATATTTCCGCGACAAGATATGTGAGTCCCGGTGTGTACACGTCAAATGACAGCGTCATTGTCCCCGAAACATGAACGTAGATGTTCATGCGACGTGCCGCGCGGAATGCTGCGCTATTTGTCCCCTAGTGAATACATGGCTTTATTGGTAACGCAATCCCTACCCTCGATATCGTTACTCAATTTCGGAACGTCCCGGCAACAAACGACCAAATTTGCGCGCTTGAACTCCGTACAGAAAAATTCACAACACTAATTCATTTTCTTTGGAAGTGTGCCAGCCCGCGGCGGCGCCTGTGAAGTCCGCGGCCCGCGCCACAATCGCCGTGGAGCGCGCGTCCGAGCCGATACCGTCGCCGCACTAATTATACACCCATGTTTATTTAGAAAAATGTGTGTTGTTTCGTTTGCCCACCGGGCGATCGGATTAGTCGCGGTCTGCTGCTAACTGCTGTCATGTCTGTGTGTCGTAATATTACTCTTTCTGTACATCAAAGTGTGGACAAATATGGACACATTACTCAGCGTATCTGCTTGCGTGTTCCATCCCGCGAACCTACAAGTCGTGCAGGTTTTTACCTTGTAAACTGCAGCCTCTAACTACTTTTTGAATTCTCCACTGCAAAGGCTTCCTAGACTAGCAAACACATACGAGCAGTCAGACTTTTTTGCCGTTTTACCTTGTAAACTGCAGCCTCCAACTACTTTTTAAATTCTCCATTGCAAAGGCTTCCCAGACTAGCAAACAGATTCGAGCAGTCAGTCGTTTTTGCCACCAACAATAGACTAGACTTTATATATTAGGACTTAAAGAAGTGGAGTTTAGATATCAGGGAGTAGTTGTGGAATGCTCTTCCAATTATCATCTCAGTGGCTGCCAATATCTCGGTTGTTTTTGTGCGCTGGCTTTCATGGTCTCTGTGTCAGTTGTTGATGAGGTTTGGCACATGTTTTGTGTTGCTAACACCTGCTGTGGCTTGTGTAATTGTTTAATTTTGTATTACCTATATAAATAAATATATAAAAATAATAATTTTACCATTAAAATTACGAGACAAAACGCCACTCTTCTCTTCCTGACGTCATACACATCTTTCCATGCACGCTCTTCGGTTGTTTAATGGATTATACCACCTTTAGGCATTAATATTTTTCGTCGTAACTACTCTTTTTTTTCGAAGGAAGCAAACACTTGGTGGTGGGACGTTATAATTAAATAAATAAAAATAACTTGGTTAAACACCACTTATATTTATTGTCGATTCCGACCAGGTTTCGCTACGACCGTGGCTTCTTCAGGGAGAATCTTAAGAAAAATTCATTCGCTTTAATACAAGTCGAATAAAATGATAAAAACTTTGCAGAAATTGAAAAAAGTTATTTTTACAAGGTTTTCATCATTTTATTTAAGTTGTATTGAAGCAAATGAATTTTTCGTAAGATTCTCCCTGAAGAAGCTACGGTCGTAGCGAAACCTGGTCGGAATCGACAATAAATATAAGTGGTGTTTAACCAAGTTATTTTTATTTATTTAATTAGTCTTCTTCTTCTTCTTCTCCCTGCCTCTCTATCCCGGTTCATCCAGGGTCGGGCCTTGTTCATCCAGCTGCCTCTCAATATTAGGGCGCCGTGTCGCTGGGAGTCTGCCTCTACCACCAGGTTTAGATGGGATGTTCAGTGCTCTTCTCACTGAGAAGTCCTCATCTCTCCGCATGACGCGACTGAACCATCTCATCCTGGTTTCCTTCAGCGTTTCAGAATTTTTCAGTGCCACTTTGAACGACCCTCTGACATACTCTTTGCGGATTCTGTCTATGCTTGTTACACCACCTGTTAGTAATACACATACAAAATTCATTATATTAATATTTTTGGGCCTATTTTGATTTAAATTTATTTATATGACACTGTACAACTGTTGGGTGTTGAAAAGTGATATTGCACCATCGTAGACATAAAAATACAGGATGCAATTTCTGCTTCCTGTCTCGTGGGTTTTTAATGACAATTATTTATGAATTCCTTATACTCCACTTTCCGCTAATTGAACATATCACACTAATTAGAGCATATAGATTCATGACTATTTTCCAAAGATCTCATCTAAAATTACAAAAGTCGTATATGTATATTTATTAAGTAATTTATTTTTATTAATTTAATAGATAAATACTTTTTTTGCAATAATAATAGTGACAGTTTTTACTTGGTATTTCTCTTCTACACGAGTAATATAACTCGGGAGTAGGAGAGGGAGTATCATTATATTTAAAATGTATTCAATAGCATTTAGTAAATACTATGTACCTACATATAAGAAAAAAACTAATATGCAATAAACATATTGCAATAATGTGAGACAACAGTAAGAATAAACATAAAATATATAACAGTGCGCAATTATTATTTAAAAATGAATATAGTAAAGAGAAAATAAAGGTAAATTATAAGCAAAGACATACAACAATATGCAGTAAAAATAATATTAATCTTAAAACTATTTAGTATTAAGAAATATTACATAGAATTTTATAATAAAATATATACATAATTAAATAATAATAATTAAATAATTAATAAACTGTGAGGGTATTTTTAAATATTTTCTTAAAAGCCTCATAATTATTCTCAATCCTCATATTAACAGGTAAGTCGTTAAACCATTTCACACCTCTAAATGTATAATGATGCTGAGCATTTGTGGTACCTATGTATTACAGGGATATGCAATTTACTAAGTGTTATGTTTCTGCTACTTGATGCTATTTGGGTCAGTTTGTTATTATTGTGAAAATGTTATAAAGTTGAAGAATGCAATTTAGTTTGTAAATATATTTTGTAATGTGGACTTGAAATTTATTAAATGATCTTTGTAATCAATTTCTGGGCAACTTCTAAAGATTTCAAGGTCGTTTTGAATGCACTTCCCCATGAGATAATACCATATTTTAAAACACGGCATAAATAAATACGTCGCGTCTATTTTTGAGTGTTGGGTTAGTAATCACCGAATAAAGCGGACTGTCGTTAATCGTCCTGTGTATTTTTGAGTATTTTTGGGGTAAAATCGCCAAACGGCAATCTTGTTAATTTGTCTTGTCTGGACGCGAAAGGGAGAATCGCAGATTCGTTCCGCGCGCGCGATCGGCCCCGCATTTAACCCTCCCGCGATGGGATGTAGCAAATGAAATCACGAGGATCAAACACTCGGCGGCCAAGTGTCGATAGTGTTTCTTGTTTGCGCCGGCTTGTTCCCCTGTTGACAGAGGGCTCGTAGCCCCGCGAATTCAAATATATCAATTTCGTCTGGACAAACCAACCCACCCCTCTCTCGCAGGGGTGGCGGCCACTCGTGCCGGCTCGCTCGCAACGGCGGGGTGGCTTACGCGAGTCGACAAGGGCTATTTTGTTTATTTTTATGCGTATTATTTTTAGATGTACATGCTGTCAGACTATTTTTATTATTATTATTATTATTGATAATGGGCAGGCAGCTTAAGCTGATAGGCCCATATCACTGTCTCTCATTTGAATATCCAGCCTATTCTTAAATTGGTTGACACTGGCTGCAGACACAACGCCCTCAGGCAAACTGTTCCACATATTGACCACTCTATTGCTTAATGCATGCTTTCTTGGGTTACACAAGAACCGAGACTTGTTCAACTTCAGGTGATGTCCTCGAAGGCCCACATTAGTGTTAAATGCAAACATATCTGTCATATTAGGAATATTGTAGTAGCCCGATAGAATCTTGAATGTCTCGATGAGGACACCTCTTGCTCGTCGCTCCTGAAGAGTGGGCAGTTTCAATACTCTCAGCCTTTCCGCATATTCCAGGTTTTTAAGACCCAAGGGCAATTTTGTGGCTTGTCTCTGAACATTTTCCAGCAAAACTATATCTTATACAACAAAATATGTATTCCAGATCTGAGAGGCATATTCGAGGAGAGGCCTCACATATGTCTTATAAATAGTTGTGAATAGTGGTACTGTCAGATGTTGGAATGATCTTCTCACTAAATACAAAATAGAGTTAGCTTTCTTAACCACACTCGCTATGTGCTCACACCTCATATTTTGGGTGTATTTATTTTTAATAGAGATGCAAACATTGAAAACGTTTCGCGTCGATATTCTTACTATTGTCAAAATAAGCTAAACGCTGCTATGAAAACAACTAATTCTTTCAGGCACTCCCAAATATTATAGTACTCAATTTTAATTCCACTTCTTGTATGCCACCTAGTGAATGAGTAATAATAAATAAGTTTTTCTTTTCTAGCAGTAAGTTGTTTTGTAATATAATAATTTTTCCGTGTAAAGCGCCCTTCAGGTGAGAATTCGCGAAAACGGCGCTATATACTTATATTGTATATTGTATTAATATTTTATTTTAATGTATTATCGTAAATTGTAACTGTACTAATCACCTTGTCCTAAATGACTATCCATTAGGGTCATTCTGAGCTGTCGATAGTCTTTAAATTAAAAAATAAAAATAAATTAAAATAAATATAAGTTATCCAATTATTATTATTTTTATTATGAAAATAAGACTAATTTGCTGGTGTCCTGGAATGAGCCTCGAACCACCGACCACTGCATCTCTAGGCGAGAGTCATGACCATTACACCAACAAACTACACTGTTGGGTGTTTCTGATCCTGTTACTAGGTGTTATCATCAGGGATTAGTTCATGCAGACAGTAATCAAGATACATTGTAGATGTCTCATAGAGACGAAGCTATTTTTTATACGGGAAAGCGGGGATGGTCTTTTTAGGTGCTCACAGGGCTTACGGCCTGTCGTACGGCTGGCTTAAGTAATCAATTTACACGATCTAACGTTCACTATTTTCCACCCATGACTACCACATCTATCAAATGTTTGGAAGTTGGATATACGTTTAACGTGTACAGTTTCAACTCGCTGACGAAATACCAGATGGCGCTGTTTGCACGCTACACGAACGTACTGCGATTTCGCGATAATTTTAAAACGATCGCGGGTAACGCGCCGCCTCGCGATCAATCAGTCCGCGTGATTGCGAGCGCGCTCCGTCCCGGCGGTGCACTCGACCCGCGGCCATTGTTCCCGGGGGGGCGCGCCTGGAGCACTCCGGACCCCGCGCCGCGTCAATTACACGTTTCGTTATTAATGCGAATACTCGCTATTTTTTCAGCGGCGGGGCTGCGAAGCTGTCCCGGGGGTGAAAAATATTCATTTTGATGTACCGCATAACTCTTCTTCTTCTTCTTAATAATAATAATTAATAATATTTGGATAACTTATATAGCGCCGTTTTTGCGAATACTCACCTCAAATATCTTGTGGTGCAAACTAATTACACGATATCATGAAGATGGGACATATAAGCATAGATTGATTCATAAACATAGTACCAGATTTACGGTTAAAGAAGGATTAAGAATACCGAAGGTCATAAATAAATATGGACAAAGAACATTAAAATATGTCATACCAAAAATATTAAATAAAATCCCATGTCGTGTCAAAATGGATATTAATAAAAAAGGGCAAAATACAGAATTAATGAATATGTTTTTAAATAAAAGAGACTTATTTTGATTTTGGTAATATTTGTATTTTTTCTTGTATTTGTTGTATTGTATTGTTGATTTATAATTGAGTTTATAAGATCTATTGTAATTAATTATTATGAATGTATTTCTTTTAAATACAATTTATTTATATATATGTATTGATGCACCTACAGACAAATATCAATGTGATGTTTTGTGGGTCTGAGATGTAAAAAGAAAAAAAGGCGCTTTACACAAAAAAATTATCTTACAAAACAACTTACTGCTAAAAAGAAAAACTTATTTACTATTTTAGTTTAATACTATAATAGTTGGGAGTGCCTGAAAGAATTTGGTGTTTTCGCGGAGTGCACAGTAGAAGTGGAAAACATTAGCTAGTGTTGTTGTGGTCAGATTCTATAGGTTTTTATAGGATTGTCTAAATAAATGCGTCTTAAGTTATTTTTTGAACTGTGGTAAGCTGTCTGTTTGTCTCAGTTTATTAGGTAGTTTGTTCCGTAACTTTGGTCCAGCCACCGCGAAAGCACAATCGCCGATATTAGTTTTGTTGACGCGATTTACTTCGGCTAACCTATTTGTATTAGATGTTGATGCTGAGCGAAGTGTTAGTAGTCTGTTATTCGCGGAGAATGGAACGCAGAAGTCGGTTATGTATTGAGGGGCCATGTTGTGAATAGCCTTAAATATTGTAAGGCAAAGCTTATATTCAATCCTCTCTGGACATCTAAGCCAGTGAAGGTTTTGAAGATGCTTTGAGATGTGCGCAAACTTTAAAACGCTGGTAATGAGTCTTGCGGCAGCATTCAATACAGATTGTAATTTGTTTATTTCCTGTTTCGGGAGATGAGCGTAGATACCATTACAGATTCTTCTTGTAGTGTCATCTCCTGTCAAAGGTCGGCGATCATTCTGGCGATTACGAATTTATAACAGAGTGTCAGTTAAATTAGTATAAACCACTACCAGATTTTAGGTCTACCGGTTTCGAGACGTACCCGTCTCTTCGTCAGGACCAACACTACACTGCTATGTTTCTACTACTGTGTATAAATGCATACGGCGGCGAATGAAATCCCCTCTGGACGACGCTCGCCGGGAAGACCACCGAAGATGATGCTGGACCTCGTCTTCCCAGGATGCGTAATTTTCTGCACCTGATGGACAGATCTAATAAAATATCAGATCTAACAAAATGAAACAAAAAAAGTAACCCATAAAAACCAAGTTTTTATTATACTCCCTTTCTTTGTAAAATATAACAATAATTAAAGACGAATTTAAACATATAACATAACACTAAACTTACAGTAATTTAATATATTTCTAAAATATCACATGTTTTGAGCTTGAGCTTGAGCATAAAACACTTCATGCTTTGAAGATTAAATTCTAAAAACATTTGTCAGTCAATTTAGATTTTCGACATTCGTAGTGAAGTACCTATCATGTATACCGACGGAGTAATTCAAATTTAGAAAATATTCCGCTACGTTATCGGGCCGCCGTGGCTAGTAATCAAACTTTTGTAATGATTCCAATTTGAAAAAACTGTTAAAAATTTGCAAAATCCTAATTTATACTACAATTATTATTTTTTTTAACAAAAATTTAAAACATCTTCTTGATCGTCGCCACGAGTCTGCTTGCAAAGTTTCAGCTCGATTGAATCACGGGAAAAGGATCAAAAATCGATCCAAAGTTTTTTCGACGGCAAGCCGGTAAGCAAGCAAGCAGACGCCACGAGTCAATATAAAGGGAGTAGTAATAAGGTGTCTATCTGAAAAATAAATAAATTTATTTGGTATTTATACTATTGTATTTTGCTATTACTTTATGGTTATTCATTATAAATATAATTAAATTAATTAACTTAGTTTATCACCACTTAATTTTTGGTAAAAACCAACCGGTTTTGGAAACAACGTTCCTTCGTCATACTTAATACTAATTAAAGTATACAAATTATCAACAATCATATCTCGGTGTCAAGTGTCCAAATGGAGGTAATATAACCATATCATTACCACTAATAATATCCAAAAAAATCTAACTTACAGTCCTATCTTGAATATGTTCCCTTTCACCCTATCACCTGTTTCTTTCGCAACCCCCACTATTTACCCCCATTTGGACACTTGACACCGTGGTATGACTGTTCATAATTTGTGAAGTTTAATTAGTATTAAGTACACCCTGACGAAGGAACGTCGTTTCCGAAACCGGTTGGTTTTTACCAAAAATTAAGTGTTGATAAACTAAGTTAATTCGTTTAATTATATTTATTTTCTGTGGAAATGGTACAGAAATTTTTCTAATAATAATGCCAAGGCACATAACAGATTGCTCAGATGATTAATAATTTATAAAATAATAATATGATAGCATCGATAGTCCACGAGCGCCACTGCTTTCGACACGGTACCGCCGTGATTTGCTCTGAATTAATTTTCAAAGCAGCGCTCCTTTTTATGTTGGGTCTTTTATGTTAGGTTTAATGTTAAAATCTGAGCGCTCTGTATTTTTTACCAATACGGAATTGCAAAGGCTTTGCAGTATCGCAATTTCCCTTTGCACATTTTGTTCGCGACTTCCGGGCAATTCCTTGATGATGCTGTCGTGTATGCCACGACTGTGTAGTGTATTTTTTACCAGTATTGTAATAATTAATTAATTATAAATTTAATTTTTTTTTTTTTTTTCAATTACTACAAAATGACTTTGTGGTAGATAGCAGGCGCGAGAAGTGAGAACATTGAAGCACATTGAAGTCTGAAGATGACTCGGTTATCAGTAGAATCGTCAATTCTTACAATACGAGAATTATCTAGGAAACGTACAACGCACATACACGCACATACACATACACACAAACAATAATAGTTTTATTATCCTTTAAGTAAGTAATTTTATTGATACTATTGTAAGCGACTAATAGATGTATGGAGCAGATATAATTCATACGCTTTAATATTTATCTTTATCATCTTCATGCGTTGTAAGCTTCAATTCGAATAAATAAATAAATAAAATATTATATTTCGGAAAGAATATTGAAATTAAATATCTGTATGACGGAATATTATACGAAATATTAAAATGTGAATGATATAGTAATTATTGTGATAGGAATATTAAGGATTCAAATTATTATTTCATAATACTTTTTATTGTTTATGGTTAATGTTCTGTTTTTAGTATTTCTATGGATCTTAAAATGCTTGCGGTGCTATTTATGGTGTAATTTTCGAAACTTGTAATATTTTATTTAATACTTGTAACTATACCGAAGATACTTTTAGAAGGATCTGTTATGATGGCCATATTATTCGATATAATCTTGGATTAATAATCCAAGAATATGGTCATAATAATATTGGATTAATAATCCAAGAATATGGTCATAATATCATTCGTGTTTGACAGTTCGATTCGTATTCGATTCGTAGTCTTCATTTTGAAATGTAGTTTTTCTCTTCGCTAATGTGAACGAGCTTACATGCATGTTATTTCACGTAATTTTTATTTATTTATTATTTTTTAACACCCTACAGGGCTTTCTCAAACAATAATGTAAAGTGTACATTTAAATGTGTGTACATGAGTAGCTTGTTGGTCTTGTGGTTAGGACACTCGCCTCGTGATCCAAAGGTCGCGGGTTCGAATCTCAGCCCAGACAAGCAAGTTAGTCCTATTTTCATAGCACAAGCGTTTAGCTTAGTTTGAAAATAGTAAGAATATTGATGTGACACGTATTCCGTGTTCGCATCTCTATTTTTTTTTAAAAAAAGTAAAAAAATGTAAAAAGTAAATAAAAATTAAACGATTGCCCAAAAAATGCAATCGAGAAAAAAAAAAAAACAACATATGAAAATAATAATAACAAAGTGGAAAGCAAATACTTAAAATAAAAATACAAATATATAAAGATAAATATAATATACACTAAAAAGTAAAAAGCGAGTATATAACGAAGCAGAAGCATAAGTAAAACATAATTAAAAAAATAAAAACAATATAAAAATATAGAGTGAAAAGTAATAGCACAAGCTTAGAAAGACGTAATATAATAAAAATGTTACGTAATAGTTAGTTAACCAATAATCGAAACAATTACAAATCATTTAATTAAGTCCAATTTTACAAATACTAGCAATCTTTCACCTTTTAAAATATGTTTGAATATTACAAAGTTGGTGGAAAAAACGTCAAGTTGCTCGTGTCTGTTTGCTAGTCTAGGAAGCCTTTGCAGTGGGGAATTAAAAACATAGTTGACCAGTATGACTTACGTATGTATGACTACGTTCTAATAGTTGAGGAGTTGACACAAGACTACAAGCACCCTATTAAGACGGCTGGGGAGACAGGTCCAGGGGGGGTGGGGGGCGCGTGGCCGCCGCGGGCGTGCAGCGCGGTAATTGGCGCGGTTGACGAAACGCGGCAGAATAAATGGATAATGCTACTCGCGCGGCTGCGGGAAGGTGCTCAATTGGGCCAATGACGCGCCGCGAAAGGATGGGACCACCCTCTGCGCGGAGGGCGTGAGAGAAAACTATTTTTAGTTGAGCAGGACGAACTAATGAATGTCGCATTTTTTAAAATATTTTTTTTTTGAATAAGTTTACGCCACTGCCTACCCCGGGGAATCAGTACGACGGTGAACAGTTAGACGTAGAATTTCAATAAATAACATTTTGCAAATTTCTCGATGCCAGAGCGCGCTGTTCGAGAGCTTTTCTTGACGATTAAGATTGCAAAGTTTGTCAAAATATGGGTGACTCGTAGCTAATAGCAAAAACTTCGGTAGAGTCTTCAACGTTTAATTTTGAATAGAAAATATGCTTTACAATTTGGGCGGAGATAAATGACATCAAAATTTGCATTTTTTCTCAATATTGTTATCTATACCTATAAAACTCAATGTCTGTCTGTTCTCTATACAAATCCACACCGTTTGTCTGATTCAAATATTGCATACTTATGCTGTAGGACTCTCTTACCGCTTCTCCTCCCCCTGATATGTTTTCGATGCAAATCTGTACCGTTTGACCGATCGGACTCAAAATTTGGAAACTTATTCTTAAAGACTCGGCGGGTAACATGGGCAAAATTTCCCCCCTGTTATTTTACCCCTTCCCCTCCCTCTGACATATTTTCCATGCAAAACTGTACCATTTGACCGATAGGACTCAAAATTTGGAAATTTATTCTTAAAGACTCGGCGGGTAACATATGCGGCATTTCCCACTTATTCTTTTAACTTTTCCTCTTCCCTGATATATATTCGATACAAATCTGTACAGTTTGACCGATTGGTCTCAAAATTTGAAAATTTATTTTTAAGGACTCGGCGGGTAACATATGCGACATTTCCCCCCTATCCTTTTAACTCCTCCCCTCCACTGATATATTTTCGATGCAAATCTGTACTGTTTGACCGATCGGAATCAAAATTTGGAAACATATTCTTTAGGACCCGGCGGGTAACATTAGCGACATTTCCCCTCTATTCTTTTACCCTTCTCCTCCCCTGATATATTTTAGATGCAAATCTGTACTGTTCGACTGATAGGACTCAAAATTTGTAAACTTATTCCTTAGGACTCCGCGGGTAACAAGAGTGACATTTCCTCCCTCCCCTTTTACCCTCCCCCTAATATACATTCGATCCCAAGCTATACAGTTCGAGTCAAACCTTTGTTTAACCCCTCAAATTTATTTTAAAATTAAACATTAACCCGTGCAACGCCGGGTACGAACAGCTAGTTTTTTATAAGACGTTCGACCATTACCGCAGTAAGTAATATGGAATATCAAAAATTTACTCGCTTTAATACAAGTCAAATAAAATGACTAAGGGTCAGTTTTTTGATCAATAGTTAAGCAAAAATATGATGTTTTTACTAAAAGGGATGTTTTGATAGGTGGAAAACGCAAAAATCTATGCTCACTCTCTTAATCCTGATCAAACAACTGACCCTAAGTCCTTACATAAATTTCAAAAATATATTTTTTTTTACTGTTGTATTTTGCTATTACTTTGTGGTTATTCATTATGAATATAATTAAACTAGTTAACTTTGTTTACACCACTAAAATTTATTTGGTAAAACCAACCGGTTTCGGAAATACCCTGATGAAACCGGTTGGTTTTACCAAATAAATTTTAGTGGTGTAAACAAAGTTAACTAGTTTAATTATATATATATTTTTTTGTTAATGATTTTCATCCAATTTTATGATCATCCACAATTTTTACGCCATCCTTATCAATAATGCGATATAAATGAGTTGACGAATTTCATTTTTTAAATACGTTAATTAATTTATTTAATATATTAAAAATATTTTCTAGAGATTTGCATAAGCACAATCACATCTCATTCATTTCCGCTTTCCGATTTCTCTAAAATTGCGCCCTCACAGTAACGAGTGCGGCGCCCTCGCGGTCCGCGGTCCGCTTCCTTCCGGGGCTGTTTCGGACCGGATATCCGGCCCCGCCCCCCCTTCCCGTCCGCCCCCGGAACATCTTCGCTGGCTTTCCTCGCAACTGTCAAGACGAACTGAATTGAAATCTTTATTTTCTTAGTCACCGCGCGCTGTTGAATTTTATGTTTCCCGTGCCTTCTTTGTGCTTCACGTACGTACGGGTGTATAATGGTTTTTCATCAGTTTTTAAAGACTTTGGTTCGCTATTCTAAATAAGCACATACTCAGAGATGTGACTTATCTAAGATACAAGTATTTGATATTATTAATATTAGGTCCTTACGTATGAAATTGGCGTTTTGCCGTACTGGCAAATTTGATCTCAAATATCTTCTCTTTGGTTAGGAATTCCAAATCCAAATTTATACAGCTATTTACTCATGTATTTGTGTTTTGAAAATTATAATTCATTTGTTTTTTCCTCAATTGTTTTTTTCTTTGCGTCACTCAGTTTACAAAATGAAAAACTTGAAATATCACGTTATTTACGAGTACGAGTTCCACCGTGGCACCAGTGCTGCAGAAACGGCTCGAAGGATTAATGATGTGTATGGCGACGGTGCCGCAAAAGAAAACACAGTGCGTTTTTTGGTTCCAACGTTTTCGTTCTGGAAATTTCGACCTGCAGAACAAGCCCCGTGGACGGCCGGAGAACAAAGTTGATAATGAAGAATTGAAGGCTATTGTGGAAGCGGATCCATCGCAAACCACATCCGAGTTAGCTGCAGGCTGCGGTGTTAGTGATAAAACTGTTTTAATCCACTTGAAGCAAATTGGTAAGGTGAAAAAGCTTGAAAGGTGGGGTACCTCACGAATTGAGTGAAGCAAATCAACAAACGCGCGTTGACTGCTGCGTTGCATTACTCAACCGGCACAATAATGAAGGGATTTTATATCGAATCATTACCTGTG
>JADDOH010001970.1:0-42305 GCA_016648135.1 Agrypnia vestita | reverse complement strand
TCGACGGAAGGAGCCTCCGAAGCGCCGCCTCTAGATCTGGGCGCCTGGCTCGCGGGCCGCGTGTCTTACGCAGACTGGCGGCGCCGCCGCGCCCCGCCCGCTGCGCAGCCAGCCGACATTCAGCAGCAGCCTCTGCCCGGTCGCGACGAGCGCCTGGCCACTAAGTACACGGCCAGATGGAAAGACAAGGTATCAAATTGCATGCTTGATGAATTAAAACACAATTTACAACCCTAATATAAAATAAAAAATAGAACAGTGGATCCAAAACAAGGGGAGAGATAAAATAGGCACAAACACACGAACACACACTATAACCTCATATATGTCATATATTTTTTATTATGTTACTTTAATATACAATAAAATATACTTCATCAAATACAAATAATTATTTTACTATATACCTACATACTATGTTTTGTATCTACACACTATTGTAAACTATGCCTGTCTCAACACAGATATTTCTAGTGAGACAGGCACAGTCCAATCAAAATTTTATATTTAAATTAAATAGAAATAAACAAATAGAAATAGAAATGAAATCTATTGTGAGTAATGTAATAATCAATTCATTGAATCAATAATAAGAGATTTTCATAATGCGCAGTATTATTAATGACAGTAGTAAAGAATAAGGGCCTAGATTTTTGCATTTTCCACCAATCCAAACACCCGTTTTCGTAAAAATCTATGCTTTTTGCTTAACTCTCACTCTAACTTCTGATCAAACAACAGGCCCTAAGTGATTTTAGAGAAAAAATATTTTAAAAGGATTCTAAAAAATGATCCAGTTTTAATGTACACATTGAGATGAATAAGATTTTCTATAAAATAAAAGTATAAAATTCTGCAATCGGCCATTTTAACCGAAACACCGATCAGAGTGAATAACGTCACGCCTCAGTACCTATCACCGTGTCTCTTAACTGTTGTCATATGTTTACTTATGCTTGACATCACGTAGATGCCATGACACCTGCAGAAAACTTACTTAAGCTTATTGCTGAAATTGCTGAAATATGTAATGTTATTTCGGTAATAGTAGACGTGTAGCTACATTAAAGAAGGTAATTTCATTATGGCTATTTTTAGCGATATTATCATTTGTATTCATATTCAGGCTTTCCGGAATGGTGGCTCGGCCACCCTGTCCCTGGGGGATGGCGGCTGGCTGCAGCCCGTCATGTTTAACCCTAGCAGCAAGATGGCGCGCGACACCGCCTGCCTCATGGTCAAGTCCCTCTGCACATCCTACGAGAGGACCAAGGCGGTGAATATCTCCTTTTTACATTATAATGCTTTTGTGCTGTTAATTGAATCGATTCAAAACCACCGCACAATGTCTACCATTGTTTTGGCTAGTTTTAATTTGTGAAAATTAATAAACCCTTCTCCACCACTGTGTTCAAAATTTTTGAAGTCATTCTTAATGTCTTATGAAAGATTTTTGTCTCGTTTTCTTTGCGGTATGTTTTGTTTGTAGAAGTTTTCATTGCAGTCAGGTACCTAATTAACCCCATCTATTCGAATCCCGATAATTCAAAATTTGTCTTAATTAAAAAATTTTAAAACACACAAGACCAATATGTTTTGATTGACCCCCGGTAATTCGTTATTCAAAATTTGAAATAAAATGTAGACATTTTAAGTCATAATTAACATAATTAAGTAACGAAAACTAACAATGCGATATTTTTTATATTTCACTGTACCTAGTGGAATCTTGTTACAATCCCAAAAATTTGAAAATCCCGTGTATTCTTCAGTTGGCTACCCTGATATGCGGGGATAGTTTCAGTTTGTGCTAAATGTTCATACGTGGAAGCTTAGCCCCTTAGTTCGATTTCTTTTTCTAATGACTGTGTTTTATTTGTTAAAATGTTATTTCCAACTTACCTTATTATTTCACGTATTTATGTATGATTGTATTTCTAATAACTGTGCTTGTATTCCATCGAATCGGAAACGAATGTTAAAATCGAGTTGAGATGGAAGAAGTCTTTCTATAAATTCAAAGATGACTATAAAAATACAGTGGAACTCGCTTAATAAATTCACTTTTAATAAGTTCTCCCGCTAAATAAGTTTAAACTCTGCGGTCCCGAAAAAGTCCCATACAAATCGCATTTTTAATTAGGCTTAATACGTTTCCCGCTTATTTTCGTTTCTCGCCTAAGTAGTGCAAAAAGTTTTAGCTGAACTCAATTTACCCATATAAATAAATCTTCATAATACGTTATTCGAAACAGGATATTGGTATTTTGTTTGATGTATTCAAAGGAAAAAATTAAATGAGTCCAATAAAATAAGCCACTTCTTTTATGGGTTTTTCCATTACCTAAATGTGAACAAGGGTAGTAAAATTTTATAATAGGGTACCTATTAAATATTTTTCAAGGAAAACAACAAAAGTCAAAATTTTAACCAAAGAACAGCCGCTGTAAATCTAAGCAAATATTGCAAAGACAATAATCCGGATAATCCTCACAATACCAGAGCCGCACCCGCAAAACAAATATTATTTACATTAATATTTAACTTCATACAAATATACTTGATTGTATAGGTGTCTGAAAAATCCAATTCTTGGAATTGCTTAAGAGGCCGTAAAAACCCGATTCGCATCTAATTACTAATGAAGACCTTGTTTCTTAGAAAGTTCTTTCATTTCCTAGAATAAAATATATAAAGTGCATTAACTTCCTACTGTCATTTCTATGCTTGTATTACTGTAATTCGACCTAATTTCGGAAATTTCAAATATCCAAATGCTTCAAGTTATTTATTCATAGTTATTAATTGTATGAATAGATAGATATTGTATTATGTTTTTCATTACATGTGTATAAGTAATATGTAATTAATCACCAATTTATAGGCAAATTACTTCTGTTTTTTCATAATAGTTGATGTTATTTAAAAAAAAGATTACATTATTTACATAATAGTGTTCGAAATTTGCTAATGTTCCGTTTTCGGAGAAATCATAGTTCATTCCACCAGGAGCCGTTTCACTGTAATATTATCTAGATCGACTTTTGATTAGCTTTTCTTGGAAAATAAAATGTGTCACATGAGCGATAGTTATCGCTTTTCTCTGAATTACTTTGCCCCATGGACAACAATATATTGAAATATGTCGACTTAATCAAAAAACAAAACACTTGAATTTGAATTTAATGGTGACGAAAATAACTGATTAAATTTATCCCATTGACTTTTTGTTTGCTTAAACTTTTTATGTTTTTTACGTCGTTATAAAATAAATACGTGTGAAAAATCTTTATTTTCACGTTTTTTTGTGATAAATTTCTTACGATGATATTTATCATATTAAAAAACACTGGTAAGTTGTAATTTTTATAAATCTGATTATCCATATTCAGAGAAACCACAGCCCGTTTTATTGAGAACTGTTCCGTTTCTACTACACATTTTAGCTTTCACTAGCTGTTTCTTTACAAATAAAATTATAAGCGCGTTCGCAAATCGCGGCTATTTTTCAATCACATACCTTGTCACACGGACATATGTATTTGAAAATCTATCGACAATACAAAGTTTGGACTGGTTCGGACCTGCTGTCCCATGTTAACAAAGATTACAGATAACACCAGGAATTTGAAAGTGCACTGTAAGTAAAATTCAATAAGGGTGAATATTTCATTTTAATACATATTTACGCACAATTCAATGGTCCCTATTAGCAAACCACATAAGGTGACAATTTCACTTTGTTGATGGGCTACATTGATCAAGGCTTTGTTGAGTGTACATGTAAATTTTATAAAAATCATCAAAAGGTATGAATTTTAGGAATGAAGTCCAGTTGAACAATATTTGCGAAGTCTTTTTTTACAAATGTGCATTCTTTACTTCCCTTTACAACTTAGCTAGGGAAGGCGGGTAATATGCATTTATTTTGCAACCCAAAAGGTTTTTTTATGGCTCATAAATCTTTTCACTTTGTGTTTTTTTAGAAATCAGTATAATTCTCCCTGGTTCTTATTTTGCTTGTCACTATGTCATCCCTTTCATTCAATATGGGATTTAAATTACTGTAGAAGTAAATTTGTTTACACTCAATTTATTTTTGTTTTAATTTTATTTATTTACGTAAGATATTCTCAATTTTTTTACATTTTAAACAGATTACCTTTTTTCAGGTAGACAGATGGCTTTTAAATTTTCTTTTAATATTTAGGTTTTGTATATATGTTACAGTGAATCTGATTTTCTAGTGAGTCCATCATTCACTGGCATTTTAGAGAAAGTATATTCAAGGTCATTCTTATCATATTCAAAGAGTTTTTCACCAATAGAAATGAATACAATATTTTAACTTGCACTTACTAGTGAATTTATTGGTTTCCGAACTGTCAAAAATTAAATTTGACAAGTCTGAAATCCGTTTCCGTAAAAATCTATGCTTTTAAACGAACTTTTATTTATCCAAATTGAAACAACCGGGCCTTGAATAACAATTTAATAAGTCATTGCGTGAACAAGGTTCTTACTGCATTATTAATTTCTTCTGTGCAAATCAACATTATGTAGGTAACGGATATTATTAAAATAGTCATTTTGAAGTGTTGAAAGTTTCGTCTGCACCAATTCTTCATTATATGATTTTATAACAAGATTCTAATGGCACATGGACCTTGTTTTTCAAAATTTATTTTGCGTTTTGTGTCTCATTCTACACTAGTCTAGTCCAAAGTCATCACAAAGCGACAGTATTTCTAATTTTTATCCTTTGAGCGATAGCATATTCTCTATTCTGTGGCGATAGTTCTGTTTCTCGAACTGTCACACTTCTGGACTGGTCTTTGATATTCAATGATTAGTTTAGGTAGGTAACTAAAACGTAATATATTTTTAAAATTTTAATCGCGAACACTTACGAAATTCTGATCATCTTATAATTCAAAAGACAGTCGATTAAACTCATAAAAATGATACGGTGCGAGCAAGCTTCACGTCTGTCACCGACGTCGAGCCGAGTAAGTTTGCGAACTTAAAAACCGCGCACTTTATGTTGTACGTCTACCACCCGTGCTTACACGTGCGCAAACAAGAAACGCAAACGACATTAGACACATTTTTGATAAAAAGATAGAAAATTGGAAATGCGGAAGAATCTGAATGAATTCAAACGTAAATGATGACTTAGAATCTCTTTGATTTTTGTATTTTTCGCATCGAGTGTTTGTTACTTGACGCACTTTTAAAGGTTCATTTAAAATTAATAATACCGGGTGTATGTTTATTTATGTTTCTATATTTGTAAGAAATAAACTTTTGTTGTATTGTTATAAAAAAAACATATTTAATAAACTTAATTGACAAAATACATATTCATTAATAAAAATTTTCCCTTAACCCCCCAATATTTACATGGTGACATAACCTCGTTTTGTTCCGGCAGTCGTCAGATATCATAAAAAACCCGAGTGCGCGATCTTTCAGCCGACACCTTACTTCGCGATTCGTATTCGTTTTGCGGTGCCGCTGTCCTATTTTAATTTAGGAGTTAAAATAGGACCGCAAAATGAATAAAAATCGTCTAGTGTAGTGCCGCCTTTATACTTTCTACGCTTTAAGAATTACGTGTACAAATTGATGGTTTCACCGATATATTGTCTATGCTTTGAGTAATGTATTTTCACGGATTATGTGTAGTGAATCTGAGAATTCGTTGATTTAGATGTTTTCACTGCCCCCACTCTGCCCGACCGGGAAAAGTACATTTTTACTAGTGAAAGTATAGTCTCACTAAAAATGCAAATTCGCTGTAACATATACACAGATAGTTGCATACTTCGAAATTTGTATGTCCTAAAGGAACTTGTAAATAAAACATTTTTTACATTTTTTTTGTGGCCCTAGTCTGTCTGCTCTGGTAATTATCAACTACTTATTTAAATAGGTCATAAAAGTTCTTAGGTTTTTATGGCCGTTCAGAATCTTCCGTTTGTAGTTTTCTGGGATATTCTGCCATGTATATCTAGCCTCTCTGGCCGAAATTTCGGATCCCATTGCAGGGTCCATCATTAGGGCTGATGTGAGCTCTGACATCAGCCCTGATGATGGACCCTGCAATGGGATCCGAAACTTCGGTCAGAGAGGTCAGATATACAAGAGAGAATATCCCAGAAAACTACACACAAAAGATAATATTTTTCAAATAAATACATTTTCTTAAATATATTTTTTAATATTCTTTGATTGTCACAATATAAACAAAAATGGAATTAAAATGCAAATTTAGATGTCAAGATACCTACGTATAGGTAATGGGAGAATATTGAAATCACTGTTAATATGTTTTCATGCCTAATAAGTTTTTATTTGCTGGTCCCCTGAAAAACGTATTAAGAGAGTTTCACTGTATTCCATTACGGCCATACAAACATGACGAATTGCAACAAAATTATTTGCTTTTTTTCACTACTAAGAACAAAAAATATGTTAATACCGGGTACTTTAGTTACAGAAATGACGCGATCGCAATCTTTGCATCAGCATAATAAATATTGCGTTTTTCAAACGATTTCTTGAAATATGCAGAAATACATACTTTTTACAAAATTATTGGCGTAAACATTTTTTTGCAAATTTTGGAATCTAATGCCGTTTTCAAAAAAATTTTGGTATCTTGAATTTTCAATTAATGGGGTTTCACATAATTCAAAATCTTTTTTTTTGGGTCCTTTGAATTTGGTTCGAGGTTCCGAGGTTCTACTGTACTAAGACGCTGGTTTATTTCTCGCAGGTTCTCGTGTTGCTGACCAATTTCCTGCCCGAGATCGGAAAAGCCGGAGAAGCCAGCGAACAGTTCCTGCAGCTGTACCATAGTAAGCTGTATTTTGTTAACATTGACATTAGGCCAAATGATACTTTTTCAAGAAAGATACCTCATTTATTTTGTATACAAAAGTAAGAGTACACTTTACTCTAGTTTGATTAAAAATGAACATAAAACACAGACATTCATTCATTCACATTCAAAAAATGAATGAACGAGTGTCTGATGTTTTATATTAAGTGCTACAAATGTATTCATTGTGTGTACCCAATTAGGTCTGGCTTCGGAGGCTCCCTGGAAGCAGTTCCTCGCGCTACGCGGAGTGCTGTCTCTCTTGGCGGATCTGCTGACCAAGGAGATCGATCACCTCCACAGGCTGGAGGAGACCACGCTCACTTCGGATCTGGCTCAAGGTACAGGGAACAGATTTCATATTTGTAACAATTTCACTATTAGTTCATTTTGCTTACGGAAGTAATTGTGATTAAATGTTTTTTTAAAACTGTCTCAGTGGGTGCACACTCAAATCTCTGATGATTCTCTCATCCTAAAATTAATCAGAGAACTCTCCTGAAATAATCAGTTTGAGTCATATAGTACAAAACTATACAGAGATGAACTAAGTCCCTTCTTTAGGCAAGAGACAAGAGCTTATTTAAGACACAATAATGCAGTTAAAGAATTTATCTTTGTATAATTAAATCCCTCAGTATATGTAACATTTTTTTTACAATAGACATTTTTTTTTTTTTTTTTGTTGTAAACCGAATCTATAAATATAAACGTCTTTTCGTAACAAAGCAGAACTTATTTAAAGCGATATTTTTTTATTTTTTTATTTACACTTCAATAGGCCAAGAGGCAATCCTATTACAGAAGCGAAACACATCACAAAACACCCAGGTTTGAGTAAATCACACAGATTAATGGTGAACCTTTGTTGTGAGAAGCCGGTGTTATACCCACTGGGCTACGAGGGCCGCCTAGAGTACTTTTTAAGAGTATTTAGTTTGACCTTTTCATAATTGTTTCAAAATTTACAAGCTCATAGTAATTTTTTTAAAGATGTCAAATGTTGGACCTTGTACCAAAAAATTTGTGTTAGTTCATGTCTAAATAATTTTATGGTCTGCGGTTGGAGTGCTAATATTTTTATTGCTTGATATTATGTACTTGTTATTGCTTTTCATACAATAGAATGTAAGTGATTTTGGAGTCGGTAAAAATTATAAACCGTCCTGAGCAATAGCGAAGGGAAAAACTACATTTCAAAATGAAAACTACACGTTCACCAGTTTGAAGACTACAAAGTGTACACTACAATTGTAGTAAAAATACACGAAGTGAAGTAATTGTAGTACTGCGAAATTGTAGTACTAATGAAGTGAAGTAATGAAGTAATTGTAGTATTAATGAAGTGAAATAATGAAGTAATTGTAGTACTACGAAATTGTAGTACTAATGAAGTGAAGTAATTAAGTAATTGTACTTTGAAGTATGTGCTCGTACTTTCGATAACTTTTTTAGTGTGTGTACTTTGTAGTGTTCGCTTTGAAATGAAATGTACTATTTGAAGTATGTACTTTTAAGTGTGTGTAGTTTGTAGTGTGCACTACACTTCAAAACGTGTGAAGTGTGCACTTCAATATAATGTAGTACTACATTGTAGTAGTGAGTACAGAGGGGACCCATCACTATCATTCTGTCCATACAAAACATACGGGATTGTCGGTGTTGTTGTGATTTAAAAAAAAAATAGTAAACCTAATCTTAAATATTAAATTTTCCTTCAGGTTACGCCCTCAAACGTCTGACAGAGCTGCTCGCCATGCTGCTGGAGGAAGGCGGCGTGCGACGCGCGTACAAGGGCCGTCTGATGGGCGCCGTGCTGGGCGGGTACCTGTCCCTGCGCCGCCTCGTGGTGCAGAGGACGCGCCTCATCGATGACACGCAGGAGAAGCTGCTTGAGCTGTTGGAGGAGATGACCACAGGTGCGCTGGACGGGGGAGTCGCTCCCTTGCGGTTGTTGATTTCACAAATACTAGTAATACAGGATGTCTCGAAGCTTGTAGCAAAAACTCTAGGGGAGACTTCTTCATTCCATTTTAAATGGAAAATACTCTTTACACTTTGGGCGCAAAGTCGACAGCTACCGAGATAAGTTTTTTTAAACCCTTTTAGTGCCATAAATATTTTGTCAAAATATACTAAAAATGCCGGTAAAAAGGTGCATTTTCATACATAATTTATATAAATAATAACGGTGTTTATAGAAAAAAGTGTTATCGAAGAAAGTTAAAACGCAATTTAATGAATAAAAATATGAACGCGGGAACACGACCTTCACTGACATACGCCAAAAGTGAACTGTCAAAACGAGCGCTACCGCGACGCTGGCATTTTTCGTATACCTACCTATGAGCGCCTCGGCGCTTTTCGGCACTATAAGGGTTAATATTTATGACATATTTTATGGATTATCACTAAAGAAATTTATACGGAATATTAAAATTTCATTCGCTTTGATACAACTCTTACAAAATTACTAAAACTTGATATATTAAAGTGAATGAATCTTCAATATAGTTACTGAAGTGAGAGTCGAAACTTTTTACAGAAAATAAGTCAGAAATATTGAGAAAAAAAATGCAAACTTTGATGTCGTTTATCTCTCAAAGGGTAAATAATATTTTATATTCAAAATTGAATGAAGAAGACTCCCCCGAAGTTTTTGCTGCTAGCTAAAAGTCGTCATGTACAATTTCTAAAAAGCCATTTTGTAAAGAGTCACTTTTTTTATATTTGCCGCTTTTATCTTCTTACAAAAGAGGTGTTTGTATAACTGTGTTTTTCAATGTTACAATGTCTCTATTCAATATAAACCAATTTATAACTTTTCTTTTTCATAGGTTGTATGAAACGTAGACAAGAATAATTTTTGTGTTCGATATCGAATGTTTACGACTCTAAATGGCTAATTTAGGCAATAATAAATTAATTATGACGATGCATTATAAAAATTGGTACCATAAATTTATTTGCTTGGACAACCAGGAACTGAGGCTGAAACGGCAGAGTTCATGGCAGTCTGCATCGAGACGGTGAAGAAATACCCCCTGCACGACTTCCGCACACCCGTCTTCATCTTCGAACGGCTCTGCTCCATCATTTATCCCGAGGAGAATGACATTGGAGAGTTCTTCCTCATGTTGGAAAAGGACCCGCAGCAAGAGGACTTCCTTCAGGTAACTTTTTTGTTTCATTTATAAGATTCAAATCATATGTTTTTTTATGTTCATGTTAATTTATATAGCGCCATTTTTGCGTAAGAGACGCTTCAAGGGCGCTTTACAGGTGCGACATCCCGAAAAAATGAATTTTTAGGCTCTTTAGCAGCACTGGAGGCAGCTGATTCCACATAGCTGGGCCCACAAAGCTGAAAGCACTTTCCGCAAACTTGGTGGCTCCAGGTCTCCTTGGTACTACCAGCCTGCAGAGTGCCTCCGATTTAGCTGTGATTTAGTGTGAGCCGTCTTCCAGTAATATTATCTGGGATACAGAGGTCGATCAAATATTGTGGGGCTTTTCTTTGAAGACTTTTGTACACCGTCAGAGAGAGTTTGAAATTTATCCGCTCTGGCAGGCAAAGCCAATGTAGCTGCTTCAGCATTGAGGATATCCGCGAGAACTTTAATGCCTTGAATATAAGCCTCGCCGCAGCATTCATCACTGACTGAAGTCTATCGAGCTGAGTCCTAGGCTGCCCTGCATAAATTGAGTTACAGTAGTCCAGCCGCGAGATGATGTACGCACTAATCAGTGACTTTGCTGCGTCTGGGGTAAGGCATTTCCTTACAGACTTGATCTGTCTTAAACCGTAGAAACCAGCGCTGACAGCTTTGTTAATCTGATTTCTAAGGCTTAGATCTTTCTCTACGTTGATTCCCAGGAGTTTCACCTGTAACGAGGGTTTAATGTAGCTATCGTAAGCATTTTGATTATCATTCTTCTTTATTTATTTATTTATTATGGAATCTTAACAGTTTTTAAACATATTATTGTATGAGCAAAGTGTAAAAACCATAAACCAATTAAAAAGATTCACAGATGATTAAGGCACCAGTCATTAAGAACAATCTTGGATTGGATTTTTATAACGGGATTGTGAATGTGAACGCATCTTGCTTCAATATTTATTTTTATTTTTGAACCATACTCTGTTTTTGCAGGGCCGTATGCTGGGCAATCCGTACTCGTCGCTGGAGGCCGGGTTGGGTCCGCTGATGCGCGACGTGAAGAATAAAATCTGCGCCGATTGCGAACTGGTGGCGCTGCTCGAGGACGACAACGGCATGGAACTTCTCGTCAACAACAAGATCATGTCGCTGGATCTGCCCGTTAAGGATGTATACAAAAAGGTATTTTAACAACTAACCAACTTACCGTCTCGCCTCTTGTCCGCGGGGGTAGGCAGAGAGGATGGAGCGACACACTCTTCTGTCCTGACACAACTCTCACCTCATCCATACTAACAGAACATCTTCCATGCCATGTCTTCGCAGCAGCTCTCTCTTTCTGTTGCCATCAACACTTGCATAGATCTTTCTCACCATCCTTTCCTTATTCATTTGCTCCATATGCCCAAACCATTTGAATAACCCTTTTTACTTCCTTCCTTTTAACTCGTGGCGTCTGCTTGCTTGCCAGGTGAAAAAATTTTGGTTCAATTTTTAACCCTTTTCCCGTGATCCAATCGAGTTGAAACTTGGCAAGTAGACTCGTGGCAACGATCAAGAAGATCTATCAAATTTTCATTAAAAAAAATTATAATTATAGTATAATTTCGGATTTTTAGAAATTTTATTGGTTTTTTCAAATTGGAATCATTAGAAAAGTTTGATTACGTCGGCCCGATAACGTCACGGAATTTTTTCTAAATTTGAATTACTCTGTCGGTATGTATATGTTACAGTGAATCTGTTTTTCTAGTGAGTCCATCATTCACTGGCATTTTAGAAAAAGTATATTCAAGGTCATTCTTATCATATTCAAAGAGTTTTTCACCTATAGAAATTAATAGAATATTTTAACTTCTACTTACTAGTGAATTTATTGGTTTCTGAACTGTCAAAAATTAAATTTGACAAGTCTGAAATCCGTTTCCGTAAAAATCTATGCTTTTAAACGAACTTTTATTTATCCAAATTGAAACAACCGGGCTTTGAATAACAATTTAATAAGTTATTGCGTGAACAAGGTTCTTACTGCATTATTAATTTCTTCTTTGCATATCAACATTATGTAGGTAACGGATATTATTAAAATAGTCATTTTGAAGTGTTGAAAGTTGAAAGTTTCGGCTGCACCAATTCTTCATTATATGATTTTATAACAAGATTCTAATGGCACATGGACCTTGTTTTTCAAAATTTATTTTGCGTTTTGTGTCTCATTCTACACTAGTCTAGTCCAAAGTCACCACAAAGCGACAGTATTTCTAATTTTTATCCTTTGAGCGATAGCATATTCTCTATTCTGTGGCGATAGTTCTGTTTCTCGAACTGTCACACTTCTGGACTGGTCTTTGATATTCAATGATTAGTTTAGGTAGGTAACTAAAACGTAATATATTTTTAAAATTTTAATCGCGAACACTTACGAAATTCTGATCATCTTATAATTCAAAAGACAGTCGATTAAACTCATAAAAATGATACGGTGTGAGCAAGCTTCACGTCTGTCACCGACGTCGAGCCGAGTAAGTTTGCAAACTTAAAAACCGCGCACTTTATGTTGTACGTCTACCACCCACTTTACACGTGCTTTACACAGCGCAAACAAGAAACGCAAATGACATTAGACACACTTTTGATAAAAAGATAGAAAATTGGAAATGCGGAAGAATCTGAATGAATTCAGACGTAAATGATGACTTAGAATCTCTTTGATTTTTTGTATTTTTCGCATCGAGTGTTTGTTACTTGACGCACTTTTAAAGGTTCGTTTAAAATTAATAATACCAGGTGTATGTTTATTTATGTTTCTATATTTGTGAGAAATAAACTTTTGTTGTATTGTTATAAAAAAAACATATTTAATAAACTTAATTGACAAAATACATATTCATTAATAAAATTTTTCCCTTAACCCCCCAATATTTACATGGTGACATAACCTCGTTTTGTTCCGGCAGTCGTCAGATATCATAAAAAACCCGAGTGCGCGATCTTTCAGCCGACATCTTACTTCGCGATTCGTTTTCGTTGTGCGGTGCCGCTGTCCTATTTTAATTTAGGAGTTAAAATAGGACCGCAAAATGAATAAAAATCGCCTAGTGAAGTGCCGCCTTTATACTTTCTACGCTTTAAGAATTACGTGTACAAATTGATAGTTTCACCGATATATTGTCTATGCTTTGAGTAATGCGCGCATTCGTGAACAAAATATATTTTCGCTGATAATGTGTAGTGAATCTGAGAATTCGTTGATTTAGATGTTTTCACTGCCCAGACTCTGCCCGACCGGGAAAAGTACATTTCTACTAGTGAAAGTATAGTCTCACTAAAAATGCAAATTCGCTGTAACATATACGAATGTTGAAAATCTAAATTGACTGACAAATGTTTTTAGAATTTAATCTTCAAAGCATGAAGTGTCTTATCAAAGCTTATCAAAGCATCTGACATGTTAGAAATATATTAAATTACTGTAAGTTTAGTGTTATGCTATATGTTTTAATTCGTCTTTAATTGTTGTTATATTTTACAAAGAAAGGGAATATAAAAAAAACTTGGTTTTTATGGATTACTTTTTTTAATTCTATTCTATATGCTTAGAGTAGCTTTACATTCTTTGTGATGATGTAAACATTTGTAGCACAATTGTACTCATCTTGGGTTTTTTATATCCTTATTCAATTAGAACTAGTTTTCTCCTTTTGTTCAAATTGAAAAAAATATATTAAAAAAATTAATGTTGAATTTGCTAAATTTTAGTCATTTTTTAGGATTTAGATTACCTCATTTACTGTTGTTCCGTGTTAAGTTTTGCAATTATTGTTCTAAATATACATACAATTTGTTGTGCGTGTCAGGTGTGGGCCGTGTCTGGTGAGGCGGACGCGATGCGCGTTGTGTATCGCATGCGTGGCTTGCTGGGAGATGCCACCGAGGAATTCGTTGAGACGCTGACCGCCTCCAGCACGGAGGCCGTGGACGACGAGCAACTCTACAAGATGGCCAATGTATTGGCTGACTGTGGTAAGCAACCCTATTATTTTCAGACTATATCAGCAGCTCTTCTACGCTTGATGAAGTTGTAGATAATCAAACTATACAAAAAAATTATAGGTGTTTATTGTCATATTTGATAATATACTGCCTGCCTTAAGCCATGTATTCACTAGAGGACAAATCGCGAAACATCCCGCGCGGCATGTCGCATCAACATCTATGCTCATGTTTCTGGGACAATGGCGCGGTCATTTGAAGTGTACACACCGGGACTCACATATCACTTGTCGCGGAAATGTCGCCCGACGAGGTTATGATGACAGCTGCGTATCTATTTACACTTGCCGCCCGATGAGGTTATGATGACAGATGTGTATCTATTTACACTGCCGCCCGATGAGGTTATGATGACAGCTGCGTTATCGAAACGTAAGAGGAGAAAAAGGTGGTGGGTGCGAAATGATTTTGACAATTTATTACAAATAATCGGGCCTTCCATAGCCAAGCAAGACAGTATTAAGGAACGCTGTTGGCCTTCACATCATTATATTCTTATATTCACGGCTTGTAGTGTCGAGTGTAGTAATGAATTGGAGAACAATTTCGTTTCCCCACATTAATATCATGTTGACGTATACAGCGCAAGCGCATTCACTTGTAAACATACCACGTGGTACTGACGCGTATTGCGATGTCGCCGTGAGCTCGCTCGGGTACCGTACGCAAAGCAACATTGCCCCTCTATGCGGAACAGTGCGCGACGTTGCAACGTCACGTAGAATCTATGCCGCGCGTGATGGTGAGGGACAATTTGTCCCCTAGTGAATACATGGCTTTAGCTAAACGCAAGGAAGCGTACCATGAAATGGCTGGAATACTTAGGCAGTCAAAATCTTTTACAGCAGAAGAGATTTTGAAAAGAACTCCAAATATCTCCACTGCTCATCAAGACGATTTGGAAGATTCTGAAAGCCTAGGCGACGAGCTTCGGTGTGCAGTTTACCAAACTATTTCAAATGAAGCGGCGACTGCTAATGGTAACAAAAAAAGCATGAGGCTCTGGAACTGCAATCTTCATAGGCAATGCGCAGATCTGCGCTCCCTAGACACGTATGCAAATTCGGCCTTTTTTACCTGCGTTTATGGGTTTTTAAAGCTTATCATTGTTTGTATCTCAAATTTTTGAATGAATGAATAAGTTCTATTTGTCAAGTAACCTCATTTGCCGCGCAAACCAGATAAAAAATCATTCCAAATGTCGTCTTCGAATTGCGCATTAATTGTGTTATTTATTTGTTAGAAAAAGTGTTAAAATTATGTATTTTTATATTCTTTGATATATTTAGAACGAAAATATTGAAATACAATATCTTTAGTGTTATTGCTTCCATGGTTTTATTCGATAAACATGTGCGTACATTTCTGACAGCAAATTTCATTACTTATTTTCATAATAATTAATGAATAAGTAATTATTGAAATATAAGTAATTATTGAGAAACCAGAAACTGCAACTTCTTAGCGACTATTGATGATTTTTACATGAATATGACCATCACAAAAAAGTGTCTAAAAAACAGTAATCGTGCGCGAATTTGTGCGGCAGACAGGGTACATTCCGTGTTACGTTCCGCCGGCATCGACATCCATCCATGAAGGAACATGACGGGACAAGGTAGTCTAAATAACCTCACTTTAATGAACATTGAGTATTCTTTATATCATAAATCCAATAAAGGGCCATTAATAACATCTGCTATAATGCTGTCTTAATCTTGCACTGACTGACAATTGAAATAAATTGGAACTAATAATTCCTTCAATACTTTTTTTCATACTATACAGGGTTATTTGTAAAACATTAATAACCTCACAGGACTATACTCCTGCCTTGATTATGAGTCGAAAATGTTCAAGCTATCACGACATAATATTAATAGTTATGGAGATACGCGACATCAAAGTTTGCATTTTTTTTTCTCAATATTTCTGACTTATTTTTTATAAAACATTGGACTATCATTACAGTAACTTTTATCGAGTATGAAAAATTTATTCCCTTTAATACAAAAGTGCAAACTTTGACGTCACATCTCTCTTTAACTATTGATATTAGGTCATAATAGCTTGAACATTTTCGACTCATAATCAAGGCAGGAGTACAGTCCTTAGGTTATTAATGCGAGGTTATTAATGTTTTCCAAATAACCCTGTATATTTATATAATTGTCTATGCTTAGGTGGACTGGAGGTGATGCTGGAACGCTTGGCGGTGGCCGGTGGCGCGGGAGGCGCGGCGCGCCCCCTGGCCCGCACTCTGCTGCGCCTGCTGGCGCTGTGTGTGCGGGCGCGGCGCTGCGTGGCACTGCTGACTCGTGACTCGACGGGTGCCCTCCCCGCGCTGCTGCGCGCCTTGCAGCTGGCCGCTCAAGACGAGGCGCAGCTGCCGCGGCCCGAGCTGACCTGCCAACTACTCGAGGTACGCACAAAAAATTAATGCGTTTTCTAATTGCGAATCAATGTATTTTGAGCCGCCATATTTCGCATCTTGAAAAAACTTTACATTCCTGGTTTTTATTTTATCGTAATTACAGATAATGGATCGCATCTTATCTGTGGCTGCTGGAGAGTCCTTGGAGTCCTTCCTGCAGTTCTCTCTCACCTTCGGAGGACCGGAATATGTCCAGACCCTTCTTAATTGTACAGAATGTCCTGGTAGGTTAATGCTTTTATTTTGTTTAAGTATGCATACTCGGAGTGATGTAGTTGTTATCAAATCTGTACCACACAAATAGTTTTGTAATAAGCTTATCCATAGTTCTTTATTATCTTATTCCTTAGGGTTTGCTCAGTTTCTATGTAAAAAAAATTGTACATAAATACTGAATATTCCAGGTATCAGAAACAATCCGGAGGCTCTTGCCCACCTGACGAGGGTGCTGGCAGCTCTGGTTTACGGAAATGAATTGAAGATGGCGCATCTTTGTCAGCACTTCAAACAGGTGAGTAACGCCCAGCTCTCTTTTGGCACTCGAGTCAATAACAATGTTGTTCTTCTTTAGCGATCATATGGGAATACAGTCCATGACCGCAATCACTAACGACTGTCCCGCATCCCTCGACATCATCCTTGTAGTCCAGTCATCGTGTACGTCACGTTGACATCCGCAAGTGGAATGCTTAAATGTCTAATTTCAATAATTGGGGCCATCTAGCACTTAATATATATTTGTGTATGTCAGAATAATTTAAATATACATACAATGTGATTATTTATAATATTCAAGAAATAAGGCTCTATGCTAATTAATGCTAACTTGTGGTATCATGAAGATGGGACTTATAAGCATAGATTAATACATAAACATAGTACCAGATTTACGGTTAAAGAAGGACTACAAATACCGAAGGTCATAAATAAGTATGGACAAAGAACACTAAAATATGTCATACCAAAAATATTTAATAAAATCCCATTTCATGTCAAAAAGGACATTAATAAAAAAGGGCAAAAGGCAGAATTAATGAAAATATTACCAAATAAAAGAGACTTATTTTGATTTTGGTAATTTTTTGTATTGTTTCTTTACTGTTGATTTTGTATTTTAATTCATATATATGTATGTATGTGTTCTGGTAACTATAATTTATATATATGTTACAGCGAATTTGCATTTTTAGTGAGACTATACTTTCACTAGTAGAAATGTACTTTTCCCAGTCGGGCAGAGTCTGGGCAGTGAAAACATGTAAATCAACGAATTCTCAGATTCACTACACATTATCCGCGAAAATATATTTTGTTCACGAATGCGCGCATTACTCAAAGCATAGACAGTATATCGGTGAAACCATCAATTTGTACACGTAATTCTTAAAGCATAGAAAGTATAAAGCCGGCACTTCACTAGGCGATTTTTATTCATTTTGCGGTCCTATTTTAACTCCTAAATTAAAATAGGACAGCGACACCACAAAACGAATACGAATCGCGAAATAAGGTGTCGGCTGAAAAATCACGCACTCGGGTTTTTTAGATATCTGATGACTGCGGGAACAAAAAAATCTTTTTTTCCGAAAAATAAAATTATATTTATTGCTGAAAATGAAAAATAGATCTCACAATAAAAGATATTAAATTTGAGCACAATATTTATCAGGCATCTGACAATTATAGAACATGTGAGCCAGGATGCATATTTGTAATATTATGGAATTTGGTTTCGTTTAGATAAACTTTACTTAGGTAGTGTTCGGTGATTATTCCGGGCAGGATTTTCACGGATAAATAAATCTTTTTGGCATTAGGTATAAGTAAGCATTTAAAATATCAACAATCCAAATACCTTGAACATTTTTTTAATATAATATCAAAAATATATCTGGCCTGCAAAAATCCTGTCCTGAATAATCAACGTCCGCAACAAAACCCGTATAGAATAATCAGTGTCTGCAATTCATAAAAATTCTGTTCACGAAACTCGCATCGCTTGATTGAAGTTATGTACTTAGTTCAATTTCAATCTGGATCTACACCAAAAGTATCCTACATCTGTCTTATTATCAAATGATATCATTTTGGTTGTGCGTAGTGTTGCCAACTTGTAGAAAATTACATAGAATTAGTAAATTTTGCTTGTAAAAAGTTCGTAGATCAACGTCCTTATTTTCTGAGTGAAATGAAGAGGTTAGGGTAGGTAAAACTGAATAAAACAAGTGTTTTGTTGTTATTTTTTTTCATTATTAGTTTCAGGTAAATTAATTAAATTTATACATATATTTATTAAAATATTTAATGCGTTCCTGCGAAGGCTCGCGGTTTCTTTTTCAGCCACTTTTCGTGTAAAGTAAACCTATTAGAGTTTCAGTAGAAAGTCTTTTTCTGATGTCTGTTTTCATAAGAAACAGACGCTCGACGTTTGCACTGCACGGCAATGTGAGCGAATTGGGCCAGTAAAGGAAATGTTTGCGACGAATCGCTCTTTATTTTAGACACATGAAGCCAAAAATCATCTGGTTTAATTATCTGTTCCTCTTGAAATGGGAGACTTGTATTTCTAAGAACTCGCCATTCCCGGTCTAGTTCCGTCAGGTTTGTTGGACATAATCTTGAAAGTAAAGATAGTTAAATGAAAACTAAGTAAAGTGTAGCAGACTCAACTCATTAATAAAATATTTGAAGTTAAGGATATAAATATTACTTGGAAACATTTGCCCCAAAATGAACTATAGATGGTACAGAACGTTTAGTATTTGGGTCCATCAATGTCTCAGGGTTTATAGACCTTAAGTTCTTCAGCCTTTGTCTCTGCTCATCTTCAAAGGGGAAGCGAAATTTTTTTGTCTGTTTCCCACAAGTGTGAATATTTTTGTTCATAATGCAGCTTTCTTTTTTTAGTGGGAGTAACATTCCGCTCTTCAGCGCTGTCACTGCTTATCTCCGTAATTGAGTTCAATTAAATTGAGCAGAAAGCTGAACAACATCGGAAGATAGAAGTCAAAACCACTCATTATTATTTTTAGGTTAAGGCGGCACAGCCGATTCACAAGCATGCATAGCTGTCAAATTACATTGATAGATCATGTCCTTTCAAGCCATGCGCGACATGTCATCTGAGCGCAAATCGAGTGAAAATTACACGTTCGTTACATGTTTATGGTACATACGTTGCTAAAACAGTAAGGTTTGATAGAAAGAGATGGTCATATATTCTTTGCTTTCGTCCGCGTCAGGTATCCCCACAGAAGTACCTCACGTATCAAAATATTTACTTATTTAACTTTAGACAAATGATCTTATATTATTTGAGTCGACTTATTATTTTCCGTAAATAATTTAAGAATCATAGTAATAATTCTGAACTCCTTTTTAAATCAATGCATATCGTAATATGACAATACAAAACAATCACGTAGCCCCACGTGCGTACTGCGTATATCAAAATGTATTATTTTATCTATCGACAAATTCCCGTATTTTATTTTCGTCCAATAATTACTTACTGAATAGAATTTTAAAAAAATATTAATAATTCTGAAATACTTTTCATGTCATAATGAATACCTTTAATATTAAACAAGAAATAAATATATGGGAGACGCGAACGCGCATGCGCACGGCGCGTACAGTATGTATCTTGATACCTCAAATGATCTGGAACAATTGTTGAATTAGGATAATACCGAAACTGACATGTGACGCAAGTTCAAAGTTTAAAAAGGATGAAACCGTTCGAAAATCCATATAAAACCTTAATATATGGGAGATATCAATTGCTTTTGAGCGTATTATATAATAATAATTCATATAAATGTCAAATTTGGCATAAAAGTACAAGGAATAGTGAAATAAACGACGAGGAATATTCGGCTACATGAACACGACTGACCCCTGCCGTGGCCAGACGGCATCTAACATGGATTCTGACGTTAACAATGTCGTTTTTCATACTTTAGAATTTTTATTTTAAAATAATAATTAACGTGTTTTTTATAAAAAATTTAGCTTTTTAATAGTGAATGAAGACTCAAAGTGCGAATATAGATACAATATATCGTTTAAAATCATCTTTTTATACGAATAAACAACGTTTGAAAATGACCAAAAAACGTAAATAATTAAGCATGTTTCAAAAATTATATCTTTTTTAATATTGAATATTTCTTAATTTCCTACGTACGGATTCTAGATAATTAAGTAAACTTTATACGTATAAAAAAAAACATATTATGCTTACATAGAAATTTTAAACGAACCACTCTACGCCCGGGAACATTAAAAAGGTTTTTTTTGCCGCGGCCTGTGGATTAATGTCTATATTTTTCTTAATTATTGTAAATAATGTTTAGTTTATTACTTTTATATAAGAATAATGGTTCTATCTAAGTTATCGCCCTAAAAAAATTGCAATCTATCATATACATTCTGATATAAATGAATAATAAAAACCCACATTTTCGTAAAAAACGCCGAAATATGCATTTGCAGTGAATGTACCGCCTTAAGTTTACAGATTAGATTACACTTTGGTTATGTAAGTTACTCCCTTCGAGACAAGACATTTCGTTTTACACAGTCACAGCTCAATGAAATAAATGACGCGAGTGTTGTGTTGGCGAAGCGAGTCTGCGGTAGTATGAAAGAAACGGAACATTTATTAGCTTTTTTTCACGAATGAAAAGGAAATTATACCCATTCAGCCTAATGAGCTGTTATTTTGTAAAATTGTACAATTTGTAATTTTGTTAATTCATAAAAATACGTAGATTCTGGGACTGAAGATCGTAGAATTCCAGGAAAAGCTTAAAGTACGTAGATCTACGTAAAAACACATAGAGTTGGCAACGCTGGTTGTGCGTACGTATATAACATTCTTAAATTCATAAAACAATAATTGCGAAGTGAAGTGCCGGCTTTATACTTTTCATGCGTGCGTTCGCGTGCAAAATAAAAATGGTTTCACCGTATATTGTCTATGTTTCAAGAAGTGCGTGCGATCATGAACAATCTGCCAAGTTTTATTTAAATGACAGTTCGGAAACAAATTCACTGGAATTGTTTTAGTTAAAATATTTTATTCATTTCTATTAGTGAAAATCTGCTTGGATATGATAAGAATGACCTTGTATATAATTTCTCTTAAAATGCCAGTGAATATATGGACTCACTAGAAAAACAGATTCACTGTAACATATATATTTACATATTGATGCACCTACAGACCATGAATGACCTACAGAAATGTCAATGTAATGTTTGAGATGTAAAAATAAAGACAAATGATAAATAAATAAATAAATCTTTTTATGCCGTCAAGGTGCTAGATTTCAACAAGTTTGATACGGAGCACTGGGCGGAAGAGGAGTTCCGTCTGGAACTGTTCTGCGTGCTGTGCAGCGGCATTGAGCGCAACGCCATCGGCGGTACCCTCAAGGACTACCTCATCTCGCTGGGCATTGTCAGAGATGCCCTCGACTACATTACGGTGAGCGATACTCAATTATAACATCTCATTTGCTATATCTTAAACACTTCACTGTTCCTTGTTTAATTATTTCTATATAAATATTTTTTTTAATTTAGATGCACGCACCATGTGTGAAGCCGACACTGCTCAGAACAGACTCGGATGAGCTCAAAGAGTTTATTTCCAAACCTGCCCTGAAGTACATTCTTCGCTTCCTCACTGGCCTGGCCACGGACCACGAACCCACCCAGGTTTGTGTGGACATTCAGTCATTTTATTTCTGTATGTCATGGGTATACAGTAAAACCTCTTTAGTTCGAAATTTAAGGGACTCAAAAAAATTATTTTGAATTATGCGGAACCCCGTTAATTCGAAATTAAAGGTACAAAAAAATTAAATCGCGATACGATTGCAAAATTCACCAAAAATCCTAAAGTTCATGAAAAAAATCATTAATTTAGTGAAAAATGTCTATATTTTTCAAGAAATCATTTTGAAAACGCAGTATTTATTATGCTAATACAAAGATCACGACATTTATATTACTTACATTGATATATTTGTTGTTCTCACTTGCAAAAAAAATCGAAATATTTTTCAATTTCGTCAAATTCAAAAAAAGATTTGAATTAATAAAACGTATTGATTTGTGGCGCAAGGGGCTAAAAATTATTATGAATTATCGGAGTTAATCTACTATTAAATTCACATTTTGGGACTCGTGGGTTTTAAAAAATTCAAAGTATGGCGAGTTTTGAATTATCGGGGTTTTGCTGTACACTAGTACTCATGACCATGTTGTTTCCAGATGGCAGTGTGCGAGAAGGTGATACCGATAGTGCACAGGTTGGAGCAGGTGTCATCAGACGAGCACGTGGGCAGTCTGGCGGAGAATCTCCTGGAAGCTCTCATGTCCGAGCCGCAGTGTGCGCGCAGGGTGCAAGAGGCGCGGGACTACACCAGACAGGTGGGTTTCTTATACATATTGGCACACTGTGTAGGTGTGCCAAAACCATTTTTTGCATTAAAAACATTTGATTTTTGGTATTTATCATCTTTATAGGCAACTTGACTATTATTGGTTCTTCTCCTAGTGTTGTGTCGGGTCTCCCCAACTTTGATTATCACTTGAGAGTGCATCTCCCTATCTCTAGCGGCTCGATAAAGCTCTTCCACTGTCGTTATTCCTGTCCAATCTCGCATATTACGGAGCTGTGTGTGATATCTGGCATGATCTTGCCCTTAATTAATTATCAAGTGCAAAAGGTTATACTTTTCCTTTCTAAGCACATGACGTAAGTATTACACCTTTCGGACTTTAATATCTGTCAACAACTCTCAGTTCTGACTCTCTGGAGCACATCTGAGTTTCTGACCATATCTGTCCATGTAGGTACAACATTTTACTATATACTAACCGCCGTGATAACTATTAGTTGATCAAAAAGCTATGATGTACAGTGAAATGAAAATTTTCAATGAAACGCCAGAGAAAATAAGAAACAATCGAATAATGTCTAATTTATAATAATGCTCAGAAAATATGTACACGGCAGATAATAAGCAAGCAGGCAGAGAATACCCCAAAAAAAAAAAAACCATTAGAAAATATATGCAATATAAATTTTAGATAGATAATAAATTGATGAAAATTGTATTTACGAAGCGATATTGATATACGTATTTAGGCACCCACTATTTTTAAACAAATAAGTGTGTTTTAAAGGTGATTTAGTTTCTAATGTGCCGGTGATTACTCGCTTATCACAAATTTCATAATCACAGTTGTATGTACGCAGAAAGCAGCCAGCCACAAAAAATTCCAAACTGAGATAAAAGCACTTTTGTCTAAAAATGGTATAATCAAATCTACACAAAACCTACAATGTTCTTTACTTACTTTATATAAATGCCAATTTCTAATAACTATAAAGTGGATTTAAGTGTAGATTTTTAGAAATTCATCTGTCTGATCTTATTTTGTCAAATATGCATTCTGTAGAAAACAGAGTTAGTTATTTATTTTGAATATAATTTGAATATAATTAAATTATATATTTGTATGAGATTTTTATTATCACCATGTGAATATGTATTTTTGAAATGTATATGTTACAGCGAATTTGCATTCTTAGTGAGACTATACTTTCACTAGTAAAAATGTACTTTTCCCGGTTGGGCAGAGTGGGGGCAGTGAAAACATCTAAATCAACGAATTCTCAGATTCACTACACATAATCCGTGAAAATACATTACTCAAAGCATAGACAATATATCGGTGAAACCATCAATTTGTACACGTAATTCTTAAAGCGTAGAAAGTATAAAGGCGGCACTACACTAGGCGATTTTTATTCATTTTGCGGTCCTATTTTAACTCCTAAATTAAAATAGGACAGCGGCACCGCAAAACGAATACGAATCGCGAAGTAAGGTGTCGGCTGAAAGATAGCGCACTCGGGTTTTTTATGATATCTGACGACTGCCGGAACAAAACGAGGTTATGTCACCATGTAAATATTGGGGGGTTAAGGGAAAATTTTTATTAATGAATATGTATTTTGTCAATTAAGTTTATTAAATATGTTTTTTTTATAACAATACAACAAAAGTTTATTTCTTACAAATATAGAAACATAAATAAACATACACCCGGTATTATTAATTTTAATGAACCTTTAAAAGTGCGTCAAGTAACAAACACTCGATGCGAAAAATACAAAAATCAAAGAGATTCTAAGTCATCATTTACGTTTGAATTCATTCAGATTCTTCCGCATTTCCAATTTTCTATCTTTTTATCAAAAATGTGTCTAATGTCGTTTGCGTTTCTTGTTTGCGCACGTGTAAGCACGGGTGGTAGACGTACAACATAAAGTGCGCGGTTTTTAAGTTCGCAAACTTACTCGGCTCGACGTCGGTGACAGACGTGAAGCTTGCTCGCACCGTATCATTTTTATGAGTTTAATCGACTGTCTTTTGAATTATAAGATGATCAGAATTTCGTAAGTGTTCGCGATTAAAATTTTAAAAATATATTACGTTTTAGTTACCTACCTAAACTAATCATTGAATATCAAAGACCAGTCCAGAAGTGTGACAGTTCGAGAAACAGAACTATCGCCACAGAATAGAGAATATGCTATCGCTCAAAGGATAAAAATTAGAAATACTGTCGCTTTGTGATGACTTTGGACTAGACTAGTGTAGAATGAGACACAAAACGCAAAATAAATTTTGAAAAACAAGGTCCATGTGCCATTAGAATCTTGTTATAAAATCATATAATGAAGAATTGGTGCAGATGAAACTTTCAACACTTCAAAATGACTATTTTAATAATATCCGTTACCTACATAATGTTGATTTGCACAGAAGAAATTAATAATGCAGTAAGAACCTTGTTCACGCAATGACTTATTAATTGTTATTCAAGGCCCGGTTATTTCAATTTGGATAAATAAAAGTTTCTTTTAAAAGCATAGATTTTTACGGAAACGGATTTCAGACTTGTCAAATTTAATTTTTGACAGTTCGGAAACCAATAAATTCACTAGTAAGTGCAAGTTAAAATATTGTATTCATTTCTATTGGTGAAAAACTTTGTATATGAGAAGAATGATCTTGAATATACTTTCTCTAAAATGCCAGTGAATGATGGACTCACTAGAAAATCAGATTCACTGTAACATATATACATAATAATACAACTGCTTTATAACTGTTTTCTGGTAAATATGTTTCGAGGAATAATCATATTAAAATTGTTTTAAGTAGCGTGGGCGCTTTATGCAGATTTTAAAACACATTTTTTTCGCGATCAATAAATATTTCGGAAAGAGATTACAGTAAAAGCTCGTTAATACAAACAACTATAATTCGAAATTCGGTATAATTCGAAAAATTTAATCATATTTTATCCCCCTCAAATGAATTTTCATACAAAATGCTTCCTATAATTCGAAAAAATGGCTAATTCCAAATACGAAAAAAATTTCAGAGAAAATTATGAAATTTGACACGAAGTCATTTATGTAAATGTTAACATTTGCTAACCATTTGCTAGTGTTTTTTATACCTACGCTGAGGGAATGACCGCTCAGGCACAGTATAATAAATACATACAGTATGTTATCTTGGCAGTGTCCTTGAAATAAATACCTACGGCCGCTTGGTACTTAAACTTGGTTAAAAACGCACCAGGGCTGCTCATTGACTGACTGTTTATGGTTTGGGGTGCCATAAATTGACCTAAATGTATGCGTGGGAGCATCTCACACTGCTTGCGTCCGTACGTTACTGCAGCCCTGCGGCGACTGAGCAGTTCGAAGTATACCGAGATTTCGAAGGGCGTCGTTTCGGCTGTTTGTATGAAGATATAATACTGTATGCTTTACTATACTGTGGCTCAGGGCCCTCACAGGCCTTTGATGATCTATATGACAGTAATAAAAGTCATAAAACATCCCCGACCGGCCGACGGCAGCGCGCAGGGTAAAGATGTTTTACGATATCTCGCCAAAAGACGAGATTAGTTGAAGTTTTGTCGCCGGTTTTGGAGTTTTAGGGTAAGCGCGCACTAGCGCTTTTTCGCCGCGCGGCAAAAAAACCTGCGACATTTTGACTCGCGGCGTAAACAGTAGGCGCGCGCACTGCGACATTTTGACTCGCGGCGTAAACAGTAGGCGCACGCACTGCGACATTTTGACTCGCGGCGTAAACGGCAGGCGCGCGCGCCGCGACATTTTGACTCGCGGCGTAAACAGTAGGCGCACGCACTGCGACATTTTGACTCGCGGCGTAAACGGCAGGCGCGCGCACTGCGACATTTTGACTCGCGGCGTAAACAGTAGGCGCACGCACTGCGACATTTTGACTCGCGGCGTAAACAGTAGGCGCACGCACTGCGACATTTTGACTCGCGGCGTAAACAGTAGGCGCACGCACTGCGACATTTTGACTCCCGGCGTAAACAGTAGGCGCACGCACTGCGACATTTTGACTCGCGGCGTAAACGGCAGGCGCGCCAGGCGCGCGCACTGCGACATTTTGACGCGCGGCGAAAACAGCAGGCGCGCGCACTGCGTCATAATGCCGCTGATCATTTGAACAACGGGCAGTTCTTTAAAATATTTGGTGAACTTAACGATTACCTCGAAAAATTCTTCCAATATTATAGAATGAATAAAAAATGTTTTTATGAATTTTTAAAACTAGTTGGACCTTCTATCACATATAAAAATACTCCTTTCAGAAATGTTTAATATTTCTGTCACTATATTCTTTTGGATTAATATCGTACAATGGTTGTCTTCTCTCAACTTTCCTAATTAGCATTTCAATATTAAAATCTTCATCCAGATCAGCAGAATTATTGCTTGTGGCCATTGTTCTTTCACATAAAATATTATATGGTACAGCGAAACAGCGCGTAGTGCGCGTCGAAAAAGACGCGTTTTTTTTTCGCTGACCGCCGCGCCGCAAGAAAGTTGTAACATTTTGCGTTATTTTGCCGCTAAGTGCGCGCACTACGATTCAAAACCCTTTGTCACAACACTGCGGTGCGACATTATGCCGCAGCGTTTTTTCGCCGCGCGGCGAAAAAACGCTAGTGCGCGCGTACCCTTAAATTGTTACATTTTCGTGTTTTACAAGATGCCGGCAAACATGTTGAACATTTTTCGGCGCAGTGGGGGAGAGTTTGCGCATGTACCTTTCCACCAACGAGACCCAAAATTTGTCTTCTGCGCATTCCCCCACCACGCCGAAAAATGTCCAAGAAGTTTGCCGGCAACCGAATTGAAAATATGTCGCGTGAAAACATTGCAGCATTGACTTTTTTGTGCTTTTATATCTGTGATTTCCGTGAAAACTTTCGATATCTTAGTCTCTTCATTTACGATTTTAATATATTTTGTGTTATTTGATAAGTGTGAAGAATATTAGATATTTTATTACGTTCACGTGTTAGATTTTAGTTATTTTCGCATTTTATTTTTACTTAGTGTTTCGTTTCAAATTATAATAGCGTTAGTTCGCAGCGCGTACAAAACTTTAACTATTTCTATGAAAATGGATTTGATTAAAGATGTGGACAAGAAAATTAAGAATAACGGCGATTAATAGATTGCGAAAAAATATGATATCGCCAATTCGACTGTTTCAACAATTCTAAAAAATCGCGCCAAAATTGAAAAGCGCTGAGAAGTGATGTACAATATTTGCTGTTTTCATTTTTTGTGTTTTAAAATTGAATTGATGGCTCAAGATCACATATCAATGTAATTTATTTTAATTTTATTGAAACAACTGACAAAAATGAATGCAACATTAGCCAAATAAATATGTTAAATATACATGTTAAAAAATGCATTTGTTTGTACACTTGGAAATGTTTAAAAAGTGTTTTGATGGTTTACAAACTTCCTACTAATTCTACTTCCCTAATTCGAAATTCGAATTTTTTTGTTGAATTTCGGTCCCCTGAATTTCGTATTAAAGAGCTTTTACTGTACTGTGAATTTTCGTATGAAAGGGGCTTGGCTGGTTTTAGTAGAACATGACCATACTTCGTCCGATGATATTAATATCCCATTTCTACCAAAATTGTGGCCTGGCGCTTTTCTGCATAACTAGGTTCAGTTTATCTCATCATTATTATCGACTCGCCACTCTATGATCTATTTGTTTGCTATTTTCTATCGCATCAGTGTTGATTGATCTATACGTATCTGGTTATAGGAGAAGAAGCGGCTCGCTATGGCGATGCGGGAAAAGCAGCTGGGCGCGCTGGGCATGCGCACCAACGACAAGGGGCAGGTCACCGCGCAGTGCAGCCTCACCCACCAGGTGCAGGAGCTGGGCGAGGAGGCCGGAGCCATCTGCTGCATCTGTAGAGAGGGGTACAAGTACCAGCCCACCAAGGTGATTGATTGCCATCCCTTTGATTATTGAAGCCTTTCTAAGCATCGAGGATTAATGTTGCTTTTTAGTTTGATAGTCCAATTTTCATTAATAAAAAAAGTAACCCATAAAAACCAAGTTTTTATTATACTTCCTTTCTTTGTAAAATATAACAACAATTAAAGACAAATTAAAACATATAACATAACATTAAACTTACAGTAATTTAATATATTTCTAAAATGTCAGATGCTTTGAGCTTTGATAAGACGCTTTATGCTTTGAAGATTAAATTCTAAAAACATTTGTCAGTCAATTTACATTTTCGACATTCGTAGTGAAGTACCCATTATGTATACCGACGGAGTAATTCAAATTTAGAAAATATTCCTCGACGTTATCGGGCCGCTATGCTAGTAATCAAACTTTTCTAATGATTCCAATTTGAAAAAAACCATTAAAATTTCTAAAAATCTGAAATTATACTATAATTATTAATTTTTCTTAACGAAAATTTGATAGATCTTCTTGATCGTGGCCACGAGTCTATTTGCCAAGTTTCAGCTCGATTGGATCACGGGAAAAGGGTTAAAAATCGATCCAAAGTTTTTTCACCCGGCAACCAGCAAGCAAGCAGATGCCACGGTTAATATAAAGGGAGTAATGATAGTGGGTGACGTTTCTTTTTCATTTTCTTGTGCTATATCTGTTCAACAGATGTCGGTTATCATCACTGTATTCGCTGCTGCCCCGGAATAGCTCTACAGTAGACTGGCCAAACCACTGTCTCAGGTTGCTTAGCCGTGGCGTTCTCCTTCTTCCAGGGCCCCGACTTCTGGTAATCTTACTCTGCATTATGGAGGTGCAAGATCTTGTACTTCCCTGGATGTCTCATCACATGTCCGAGATATTGAAGCTTTCAGATTTTTATTGTTCTAATTACTTCTTTTTCTTTTTTACTCCCTTTGTTTTAACAAATGCGTCTGCAGTTTGTTGTCTGCCGGAAAAACTTTGTATCGATTTTTAATCCTTTTCCCGTGATCCAAACGAACTGAAACTTTGCAGGCAGACTCGTGGCGACGATAAAAATGATGTAACAAATTTTCATTTTAAAAAAATTAATAATCATAGTATAATTTTGGATTTTTCGAAATTTTAATGGATTTTTCATACAACTGAGTAATGTGTGTGTGCAGTGAGAAAGGGAGTATAATAAAAGCTTGGTTTTTATGGGTTAGTTTTTTTATTCATCCGAAGCGTAACACCTTCATTCGTAATTCTGTCCATCCAGCTGATTTTGAGTATTCTTCTGTAGATTTATGTTTCAAATGCTTCAAGGCGCCTTGTCAATTTTTCGGCAAGCGTCCATGCCTCCATTCCATAAAATGATAAGGAGAACACGTAACATTTGACCATTCCCATTTTTTCATGCGATAAGGGTTACACGAGCTTGCTCAATACGGCATTTAATTTCAACAGGACGATCCCATCTTTCATTTACATCGCAACCCAAGTATACAAAACCTTAAGTTTAAGCTTGGTTACCTTGCGACTTAGAATAAACTTCTATTACTTTCTTCTCTATCAAATAAAATTTATCATTGCGTAGGTGCTGGGGATATACACATTTACAAAGCGCTGTGGAGTGGAGGAGTTCGAAGTGAAGCCACGGAAGACATTGGGCTACACCACCGTCACCCACTTCAATGTGGTCCACGTGGAGTGCCACATGGCGGCCGTCAGACTCGCCCGTTCCAGGTTTCTTTAATTTATTTTTATTACTTACTTATTACTTTGAAATATTTAACTGTAAATAGTTGCGGATATTTTATACAAAACGTATGTTTTTCCGAGAAACGATTTTCGACGTATCGTTGAATGCTTATTCAACATCATCAACGTTGACAAGACAAAAATGTTATCAACAGAACCGCACCTTAAACCCAGATTAGTCTGGGAGTCCATTGAAATATACAAACATCCCAATTTCAATAGAGATGACAGTTACAAACTATCAAACTATTTCTTACGAAATTGATTCAATCCTTGAGAGACGTCGCCGTAAAGTCCACCGAAGTAACTAATACATATTACACACTGGCGACCTTTATTGTAGAAGAAGTGAACACTCCACAACAAAGTGCATATAATTTACGCTCTCGAAAGCAGTAATCAGTCCGCCCTCTACCTCCTCGGGTAAAGGTCGTCCTCCTGATGACATTGAATAAGCATTCAATGAAACGTCGAGAATCGTTTCTCGGTAAAACATATGGTTCGTATAAAATATCCGCAACCAGTTACAGTTAAATATCTCTAACGACCGTAATAACAACCTTAACTCTTTAATATCTTTGAAATATTACTGTGTGTCGTCAGCAAAAGTTGTAAAGAATTGTAAAACATAAAATTCAGTCATATTTATGCAGTGGACTTGTTGATGATTGACATTGCTCTCTCTAGGGACGAGTGGGAAAGTGCCGCTCTCCAGAACGCCTCCACCCGATGCAACGGTCTGCTGCCGCTCTGGGGACCCCATGTCCCCGAGTCCGCATTTGCCAGCTGCCTGGCAAGACACAATACCTACCTACAGGTGAGCCGTATATCCTCTTTGTTCCAACTCACTGCTTCAGTCTTAACCCCCCCTGGGCCGCGGACGCACATATCCGACAGGCACAAAATAATTTATTTATCGACGGCCGCGTATCGAATTTGAAAAACGTAATTTTTTCCCAATAGAGAAATCCTGTTGTGACCTGTCGTTCCATTTTCAACTCAAAAACATCACCGATTATATTTTAAATCAACAATCAAAACGGAAGTTTTTCTGCCGTCAAAATCGTATAGAGAAGTTGTAGATGTCGCCCCGATCGCGTGTTGTGCAATCGAAATTCAAATATTCCATCGTCAAGGTCACGCGCAATGTGCGCGGGAAATACGATTTATTTTTTTCGATTTTCGATTTATTTGTACACGTATATACAAATATATACGATATGTTTTGCGATATTTGTCAGTTTTTGTTGGTTTATGATTCAATTGAATACTAATAGTGATTTATTAACAAAAATACACGCAATTTTGTTGCGTTTATTTGAAATATGTGTGTGTGTGAAAGTGTATCATATTTATGTGTTATGAGTGCGATGTCCCGTCGTGTGCCGTGCCGTGCAACAAAATATATCACACAGAAGAAGATTATTATTATTAATAGTAGTGTTGTCTCTAATAAACAAATAAAAAAAATATTATTATTTTTCAGAAAATGTTGCGCTGGCAACATTATGGAAATTCAAAAAAAGATTATTTTTTTTTACTTAAATGATAAAAAAATCATTGCATTTCGACACTTACGATAAAATAATATGAATGTGTGTGTTTTTTTTTTAATATACGCATGTTTTCATGGTTTTTTCGTAAAAAGAAAAATCACAAAAAATTCCGAAAATTTACGGCCCACAACAAGTTAAAACTAGATATCTTTTTTTAGGTTTTTAGTAAGAATGAAGTGAATTATAAATCTCAATTCTTTATCTGTGATAATTCTCTTAGGCATATCAACCACAACACTCATCATTAATAATGATGTTCATACACATCCATCACATTGCATTGATACATTAAATATATGCATGTTGCTAAAACAGGTGAAAGACACTTGTGATTGTGATAGTGGACTGAGTTTTACTTAATAATGTACCTACTGTTTTTTGTATAATAATACCTAGTGTTCTATTAATGTCTCATTAAAAATACAATTTAAAAAATGTAGGTAGAGTGCCGCCAGTATAAATTGGCGTGCGAGGGAGGACGTCCCTGTCGCGAAACAAAAGTTGCTTGGCTGTAAATTTATTACAGGATACATAATATAGACTGTCCGGTACATTGACAAATGTATTTTATGATTTTTTTTTTTTTTTTTTAAATTTAATGGCTTGTCACCCAGTAAAAGGATGTTATTGCCAAAAACTAGTCAATAGGTCATCGACATAAACATTACAGCTCAATGCAATTACTCTCTAAAAATCGTAGTAACACTTTCAATACTTCCCGTCGGCAGTCTGTAAGCAAGAGCTGGATATTTGTAGGGAAAGGGACATTAAGATCTGCAAGATCCTGGAGTAGGGACTGAGTACCGACATTTAAAATGCAATTGAAAAACAAGTGGTTCAAATCCTCCTCCTCTTGTCCACACTCACAGATTGAGGAGTTAAGAACATGAATTTTTGCAAGGTGTAAGCGATATTTTATGATATTATAATAGAAATTTGGTCAGGCAACACTAAAGAAACAAACCAGTAATGGCGGCCGTTCTATCTAGAGTCCTGTCAAACGGTAATATTGGTCCATTATTTGCTTTTTCAGCTCTGCAAAACTTTAAAACTACTTTTGCAATTGTTCTTGCACACCACCTGCAAGGTGTTGCAAGACTGTTTTGGACATGATTCAGTGTATATTGGATATCAAGATGTCACAGCACACGCTCAAATATGACAGGGCGAGGGGTTACCGCTGGGTGCGGGCGGGGCGGGTTTTAGTTCCAAAGTCGCCGCACGCCAATTTACGTTGGTCAAGCTCTATATGAAGTTTTGATTGATTTATAAAGCCTCGTAGCCCAGTGGGTATGACACCGAGGGTTCCGGGTTCGATACCCGCTGAGGTCACAATTAATCTGTGTGATATATTCAAGCCTGGGTGTTTTGTGATGTGTTTCACTTCTGTAATTGGGCCTCTTGGCCTGTGGAAGCGTAAAAAAATTCAGGTCTTGTACGTATTTTAAACTTTTAGTATGTAGAAGTTGTAATCCTGTTGTGATATTACAGGAGTGCACGGGCCACCACGACATTGGCTACCAATGCACGGTGCACGACCTGAAGTTGCTGCTGCTGAGGTTTGCTCGCGAGAGGCCCTTCCACGAGGACACGGGCGGCGGCGGGCCGCTGTCCAACATGCAGTTGGTGCCCTGCTTGGCTCACATGGCCCTCTACGTTATCAATACGTAAGTTTTTTGAGTACACATGACACAATACAGCGCAATTTATTTTTATATTTCTCCTTCGCTTTCTTTTTTTTTCTGATTCGTAATGATTTTTTTATGCTATTTTAAAATAAATTTGAAACAATATAAATTTAACAGCATACATGTATATCGTCGATCACTACTTACACTTGGACATCTATGAAAAATGCATTTTTGTCTTTTTTATACCAATACATAGAAAATACCCTCTTCCGCAATACAAAATTTTTATTAATACTTGAGTAAAAAAACTAACATTGAAGTGGACAAATATACTCGTTTTGCATATTGGTCATCAAATCCTCCTTTTCCCCCTTCCCTCTTCAAAATTTGTTTTGAGCCATACATATTTTTTTCATGACTTGTTGAAACCTAACTGGTTATAATTTTCTATTTTAATTTTAATGTATATTTTTTCTGTCCGTTTCAAATAAATAAATCACGCAATCTTCTATCGACAGAACACGAGTGGCCCAGCGAGCTCTGTCGAGCCTGCAGTCCTACCTGGACTGGGGTCTGGAGCGCCAACTGGAGTCTGCCCACGAGGCAGAAGGACCCCTCTACTACCTGGTCATGGCACTGCTGTTGCAACCACCGCAGAAGTCAGTATACGTCGCTTCACAGTTATATGATGTCCGCTAACATGTCACAATAAACGTGACATCATTCTAATATTATTATTTTTGATAATGGGCAGGCAGCTTAAGCTGATAGGCCTATATTTCACTGTCTCTCATTTGAATATCTAGCCTATTCTTAAATTGGTTGACACTGGCTGCAGACACAACGCTCTCAGGCAAACTGTTCCACATATTGACCACTCTATTGCTTAATGCATGCTTTCAACCCAGACTTGTTCAACTTCAGGTGATGTCCTCGTACAATATAACAATATAATTCAATAAAATGTACAAAATAAAGAGAATTGGTCCCAGCACACTCCTCTGTGGAACTCCACTTACAACCCCTTGTGGTGCATTATATCCGAGTAAAAAACAACAACAAAAATTTAATTTATTTTAAATTTCGCTAAACACAAAAACCATAAATATAAATAAATAAAAAACAATGCAATTATAGCATAAGATCCAAAACGATATGATAACTTTTCATCCATAGATGGCAGGAGCACCGCTTGGAGCATCTGAGCAGGGTGCTGGTGCTGGCGCAAGCCCGAGCCGTGAGCCCGTCGGCCACACTGTCGGCTCTGCAGCCTGAACAGCGCGAGCCAAGGCCCTATGAAGACTACAAGCCTTACCTCATGTTCTTCTCGCTCGTGCAGCTGCTCTATGATGAAATGTTTAAGGTGGGTTAAAAGTGTATTTACACAGTAGAAACTCTTCATTTGAAATTTAAGAGACCCAAAAAAACTTTCTGAAACATATTAGCTGTTCTCACTCGCAAAAAGGTCTAATTATTTTTTTCAATTTCGTCACGTTTGGATGGCCGTAATCGACAATGTTTGAATTATAGAAGGTTTTTTCAATTGTTACTCGATTTTAACTTTCGATACAGCCTTTTTCCGACTTAGACCAACACTAGCACACTTATTGACTTCTTCCATAGAAAATCAAACATTGTAAAAACAAAAACACAGTTATTAGAAAAATGAATCAAACTAAAGGGAAATTTTAAAAAGTTTTTTTTTTTTTTTTAAATAGAGATGCGAACACGGAATACGTGTCACATCAATATTCTTACTATTTTCAAACTAAGCTAAACGCTTGTGCTATGAAAATAGGACTAACTTGCTAATCTGGAGTGAGGTTCGAACCCGCGACCTTTAGATCACGAGGCGAGTGTCCTAACCACAAGACCAACAAGCTACTCCTAAACTAAACTAAACTGAAAATCAATTTTAAACATGTCCAAGTATGAGTAATTAGTGCAAACTAAAACTATCTGCTCATATCAAGGCAACGAATTGAAGAGAGCATACACAGAATTCCCCAATTTTAGGGATCGTGACATACCTAAGATGTGAAAAATTATGTGACTTAAAATGTATTGATTTATGGTGCAAGCATCTTAAAATTGTTTATAATTATTATAAATGTTTCATTATTAATCTAACCTTACAACACTTTCCTATATAGTAGTGCAGAGTTTATAGCTCACTTTTTGTTAGTCACCAAGCATACTTGGAAATAATGTTGAATAAATTAAAAAAGCAATCAACATCTTTTCCAGCACGTTCCGACATCCACCACAGAGCAATGGCCCGTAAAGCTAGCGGAGGCGATTCGCCACGGGGATGAGGGGGTTCATCGCAGTTCGGAGCGCGTGCTGGCCTCGCTGGCCGAGCAGCTGCTTCCTTGTCAGTCGCTGGACGAGTGGGCGGATGCGGCCGGACTCCTGGCCGAGCTCGGTCGGCCTCCCGGAGAGTTCCTGGAGCGAGCGCTGCGCCGCTAGCGCCACGGGACGCCGCCTCCGCTACTGCTCACACTTACCGCCCTTTTCTTCCTGCTACACGTGGCTGTGTTGATCTACCAGTGTGCGCACTGACTGGCCGGCATTATTTCCGTGCCGGCTGCTGCGGCTTGTTCACTTCCACTTTTCAATGATTGAGAAACGATATATTACAGTTTGGCATTTATAAGACTAAGTATGTGTGGAGGGAGCTCGGATGGTAGCTTTGTGGTTTTCATTTCTGAGTCACGGAAAACTTTTAATTTAAAGTTTTATAACATGAGTCGAAAAATGAGCTATCACGAAAACAAACTATCTGGAGACATCCATTAACAATTTGTGTTTAAAAATCAGTTAATATATCTAGAAAGTGAGCAAGCTACTGATACGTTGGACAAACCAATTCAATTCAATGAATGAAGATTGAAAGTACGCGGGCAAGATGTGAGAAAACGTAATGGCAAACAGTTTTATTTTAATTTGGAGCAAATCTTCAGTATAATGAAAAAAATTACTCAGTAATCAATGTTAAACTGAATTGGCAGTTTCTTACTAACACTATTAATATTAATTGAATCCCCTCGACATCCAACAATCCACTAAAATCTTGAAGCAATTGAAGAAGTTGGTGTTTAATGAAGTAGCTAATCTTCAAAACTTTTTTTAAAATATACAAACTATGTTGTCTTACTGAATGTTTTACGGCGCTGGCGGCGACCGATACGCAGCATATTGGACTCATTTTTCTTTTTGATTAAATAAATGGCATATTGTTAGGATAAAGATGACCCATAAAACAGTGTATCAAAGAAAGTAATATCTTTTTCTGAAGTCCATTAAAATTATTTCTCAATGTGAGAAAAATTACATCCGTTATTCAGTAACAAATGTGGAAAATCATTATGTAACAATATGCCTATTAATTATTTATATTAAGTTTGTATAAACCCCTGGATATCTTAAATAGGGCTGTTGGCAGAATTTATTTAACAGCATTAGTCTTAAATTCACTGCAGGTCATATTTGGAAACATGCAATGGTCAACAAGTGGAAGTTAACGATTAGATGATCTCACACACAAGCTGTGAAGCCGGCAAAGAATTTAGAGTGAAACATATCTAGGGAATCTTAAATAAATATTTGTCACATTTTCTTTGCTTTCCAGTTGTTCACGGTCTATATTTATTTATTATTTGCAATATTAAAAAAAGCTGTCATTTTCCTCAATAACATTTTGCTATCGAGAATGGAAAATCCACATGTACATCAAAAATTGATTAGCCTAGGTGGCCAATTTTTTTCCTGTTTGTATTTTTAATATGAGAATTTGATTCTAACTTTAAATATACTACACCGTACAATAATTTTATTATATTTATTGTTATTAATTTTGCACATTATTACGTAGTTGAAATTAACTGGAAGAAAAAACAATCCAACGTACTACCAGCTTTTTAAAAATCTGCTTAAAATTAAGTTTGCGACAGTATTTACAAATGTTTAACCCAAATCTAGGTACAAGTATATGTAATATCAAAAATATATGCGCATTGAAATTAACGTGTTAAAGAAATCTTATAAATGTATGCAATTAGTGTAATAAATCAGCTGCAAACTGAGCTTAATATATTGCCTTTCTTTGCTAATAAATTTTGGTGTGCACTTAAAAATATCTTTTATTTTATTACTTCACAAAGCGTTTCACACACATACTCGTTACGTTCTGTCACAGATGATTATAAAATAAAAATGAACAGTGGCTCATTGGTCTGGTGGTCAAAACTCTTGGCCAGTAATCCGATGGTCGCTGGTTTAAGCCCCATTCCAGGAAACCAGCAAATTAGTTGTATTTTCGTGGCACAAAAGTTTAGCTTAGGTTTAAAATAGTAAGAATATTCATGCGACATGTATCCCATGTCAGCGTCACTATTTAAGAAAAAATGTATTTTTTAGGTGACACGATTCATCACATAAACTTTAAAGTACTACTTGTCACGGGCCGTTCAATTTGTCCCTGAATGACGAGTGCCAATATTTTTCTAGACCAAAGTAAGAATTATTGTATTAAAAAAAAAAGTCTAATTTCTCCATTTCCAAGTAGCACTTTTAGTTCTTTTGATTAAAAATTAATCTTATTACTAAATTGAACAACACCATGTTTGTTTGGTCATTTGGACTATTATACGAATTTTATTATCATGAAAAATAAATGCGCAACAGAGCAAACCCATCTCATCACACGAGGGTGTTGCTAAACTAGATTATCAAAATGAATTGGACATTGACAACACACATACTTATGTTAATTAATATACATTCATCCCTTGTTGGTTCCAAAAAGATATCATTACTGATCAGTCCGTTGTGCAAAAACACCAAACTTAATTTGGAAATTTTTCACTGACAATCAGCCTTCCTCCATCATGTATTGAGGATAGAAGAGCTCAAGGCTGGAATCGTGAAGATGGGTAATCGGAGTCACAGCGTCCACTCCCCGGATTATGTTCACTGCGGGAACTCTCATCACTGCCTCCTGGATTCCATTTTGAATCAATTCTGAAATAATATATATTTTTTGGTTACATAATTAGTTTAGAATGAGAAATGAAACACTACATTTGATGCTCTGCCTGCAACTCGAGTATTTCAATTCAATGTATATTATAGCAGAGTGCTTTTCCAATTCAAATTTAAAAAAAAGGATATAAATATATATCTCGTCCTTATCTATAGCTTTGTAAAATTTTCTAAATATGTCTTGACTTTTAAAATATTTAGCGCATAATTTCTCTCCTGTTCGCGGAGCTAGAAATTAATTTTTTTAGCAAAATATGCAAGGCAACGACTATAATGGTAATACATATTTATAATAATTGTATGAGTAAATCGGCCATATTCTGAAAATAGCAATATTGGGATAGAAATAAAATAAAAAATATATGAGACGTTGATATAAGTCGGTGTTTGTTTATTTCAGTTTATATTTGAGAAAGACAGGGAGAAAGAAATGTCAAAATATAAATATGAGTCCAACGCGACAATGATAATTTTACCATAATTTTACATCAGGATGCTGTGGGAGAAGAAATTAATAAGTGCATATGAAATAATCTTTTTTCTGTAAGCTTTAAATACAGCATTAGTACTTATTTCATGTAATTTCAGTCAAACCAAACCGCCTGGATAAGAAGGCATCAGAGAAATCAATCCCTTTTCTAAAGGTGTTGCAGGCATCGGACACCTCAAATAAAGGTACAGTAAAACCCCGTTAATTCGAAATTCGCCATAATTCGAAATTTTTAAAAATTGTAAGTCCCAAATTGTGAATTTCATAGTAAATTAACCCCGATAATTCGTAATTCGAAATATTTTTTAGCCCCTTGCGCCGCAAATCAATACATTTTTGTTCACGTAATTAGAATTTTTTTTGAAATATGACGAAATTGAAAAAATATTTCGAGTTTTTTTGCAAGTGAGAATAACAAATATGTCAATATCGGGTACTTTTAAATGTCGCGATCTTTGTATTAGCATAATAAACATTGAGTTTTCGAAATGATTTTTTGAAATATGAAAAACAGACATTTTTTTACAAAATTAATGCCTTTTTCATGAGATTCTTTGCGTATTTCGCAATCAATTGCCCCTTTTCTATACATATTGTGTCGCGATCCCTAAAATTGGGGAATCCTGTGTATGCTTTCTTCAGTCGGTTACCTTGATATGCGCGGATAATTTAGTTTGCGGCATTTGCGCTAATCCTCATACCTAAACGCATTTTAAATTGTTTTTCATGTTTTTAAATTTGTCTTTAGTTCGATTTTTTTTCTAATCACTGTGTTTGTGTTATTAAAATATTAAATTTTCTTTGTGAGATGTTTTTAGTGACTTATCTTATTGTTTAACATATTTATTGACAATTATATTTCTAGTAACCGTGTATTGTTGGTTTGAGCCAGAAAAAAGGAGGAATCAAAAGTTAAACTCATTTGAGGATTGAAGAAGTGTTCCATAAATTATAACATTTTTGATTATGGCCACCTGTGGAAAAAAAAGTTTTTTCACAAGTGAGAACAGCAAATATGTCAAAATGCCGCGATCTTTACATTAACTTAATAAATATTGCGTTTTTAAAGTGATTTATTTAAATATAAACATAAATTTAACAAAATTAACGGTTTTTCAAGAGTTTTACGATTTTTGGCGAATTTTTTTGTACCTAAAATTTCTAATTAACCCTATAATTCAAAATTTATTTTATGGGACCCTTGAATTTCGAATTAACAAGGTTTTACTGTATTTACTTTGAGAGGAATATGTGAAAATATAGAAATCTCCTTATTTGAGTACGACGGACATCGACGTATACCTATGTCTCATTTATTTTTATTCTCGTCTATCAAGTGTTGGGATAACAATCTTAAGAGATCCCAATATTTTTTTCGGAATACGGCCATGTATGTTGGGTCATTCTTAAGTCATATTTCAGTAGGTAGACATTAAGTAGGTAAGTATGACAGTAAGCAGAGAAGGAACTAACAAGTGGGCTCCCAGAATTTTACGATGCAGACCGTTGGATCGAAAGAGAGGCATAGGTCGGTCGGGCCGGCTGATGTTATTCCAATCGCCGGAAGAGGGTAGGTAAGAAAAGCACAAAAAGGAGAGGAATGGAAAAATAAGGGACAGGCCTTCAAACAGCAGCGGCGAGACGGCTGAAGATGAAGTAGACATTTCTACGGGGCAGACGATGCAAAAGTTTGTATTGTATTTTAAATTTTACAGAAAAGTGATACATTTTTTAAATTTTTCTAAAGAAAGAAACTAAAATACATATATTAAAGACTCCATTGATTGCTTATTACATTAATAATTGGAATATCAATCAGTTTAGGAAAAAAAATGTATTCATACAAGATTCGCATGGATAGCAAACAAAAACCAAATGGCAGATTGTAAGGATTAAACGGAAAATCTATTCAAAATGTGTAACATCTTTTTTTTTTATTATTAAATTTAATGGCTTGTCACCCAGTAAAAGGATGTTATTGCCAAAAACTAGTCAATAGGTCATCGACATAAACATTACAGCTCAATGCAATTACTCTCTAAAAATCGTAGTAACACTTTCAATACTTCCCGTCGGCAGTCTGTAAGCAAGAGCTGGATATTTGTAGGGAAAGGGACATTAAGATCTGCAAGATCCTGGAGTAGGGACTGAGTACCGACATTTAAAATGCAATTGAAAAACAAGTGGTTCAAATCCTCCTCCTCTTGTCCACACTCACAGATTGAGGAGTTAAGAACATGAATTTTTGCAAGGTGTAAGCGGATAGAGCAATGACCCAGACGCATTCGGCAAACCATTGAAGTCTCCCTCTTGCTCAATCTGATCCTGTGAAACCAGGTTCGAGATGGGATAAGTGGCTGAATAGCGGCGTAGTGTCGACCTTTTGACATTTTAGTGAGGTCCGAATGAGACTGCCACTGAAGTGCGGCATCGTTTCTTGTAATATTGAAAAGATCGCTCACTGGAATAGTGGAAAATGTGGCATCCCCCTGTGAGATTGCATTTTTAGCCAGCGAGTCTACCATTTCATTACCAGGGATGCCTACATGACTCGGAATCCAAGCCAAAACAATTTCAAATTTATCCAAGGAAAGGTCGTGAATTATACTCCGAATTTCCATGCAGATCTGATCATCAGGGTGCCGAAAGGGGCTGGATTTAATTTTGAGTAGAGAACTTAAGGAATCTGAAAGAATAAGGCACTTCTTTGATTGTTTTGGTTTACATGATTTTAGCGCTTCTCGGATTGCCAAGCACTTAGCAGTAAAAATGGATGTCTCTTTAGGGAGTTGAAATATACCTTGGATACCATCATTTGGACAATAAAACGCAGCACCCGTACAGCCAGTTGCCTGGAGTTTGGATCCGTCAGTGAAAATTTGAGTCCAGCCATAC